>OMNW01024689.1:7197-21947 GCA_900303245.1 Selene dorsalis
CACCAACGCCGCCTAAAACTGAATCTGTCAGAGACAGATGATGTCCTGATCAGGCTGCATTAAGACTTTCACACACATCAAAGTTACACTTAAGCGACATGCTTCAAAAACACATCCCATTCAATCTAAATTACAATTCAAACATTGAGGTTTTTCCGAGCACGGACATGGACATGATGCAAACAGAATAACTGTTTGGACTTATGATGAATTACTTTTTTTTTGGCATTAATGATATTCTCTTACACTAACAATTCAAATGGCTGCTGATCTGTCCATATCCTGATTGGTTTATCGGATATATGTTGTGCACCTTTACTAAATGTAATGAATAAATTAATAACAGTTAGAGCTCTAATGGTGTGTATTATTATGTGAACTTGGGCAGATTCCTATATTTTGCATGTGTTCAGGAAGATGGTGATAATCTCTGCTCAGTAAAAAAAGACAAAACAGCATGTGACTGGATAAAAGTATGTCACAATTGCCTAGAAATGATTTCAGCGGCACAAATTAGAAAAACTAGGACAGATTTAAAGGGCATCTCCAGAATAAGCATTTCTGATTCATTCAGACGCGCTCGTAAAAAACCCGTCCGTGGGAAGAGTGAATCAGTGGAGCCCAAAAATAAGCACACCTACTGTGATACAAACCCTGACGGAGGGTATGCGATATCAAAAGCTGAACTGCCGGAGCCTTCTGCGGCCAGTATCCACACTGATCAGACATTAAACACCCACCACTGACAGGAAGAACAGAGGGTCACAAGTGAAGATCCAAAACAATTCACACACTCGTGACTCATTCATTGTGTGCAGGAGGGACATCTCTACTTAGCTGCAAGGCACATTTTAGGTCAGTGATTCTCAAAGCGCGTTATATAAACAACCGACTGTCAACCCGGCCGGGAGGATTTGTGGACCATTACTGCCACCTTGTGGGGAAACAGCAGTCCAACAACAGAACAGACTAGCGTGCAATAAGAGTAGATTTAATGTCTCTACTGAAGCATGACTCATTAAGAGGAAAATGACTTGACAGTCTTCAGGTGCAATTAACCGGAGCTGACAGACAAGGGTGGCAACTTCGGAAAATACAAGAAAATGTGTTCGCACAGCTGCTTTCTGACCTCCAACTGATCCAAACGTGAATATCAACGCTGTAAAAAACCGGTAGCCTGCTGTGCATGCTCAGCTTTACAGTTACTGGTGTGCACGGACAGACAAAGTCTTGACAATGTCCCGTACATACTGCACACATGGCCTGGAAACTGTCAATCAGCTCAAAGACAAGACATTAAAAGGTGGGGAGTTCCTGTATAAGCATGTCTGCTTTCTGCCCCGAGAAGAAAGTGATGCGTATCATGCTACAGATATTTCATTTAAATCTGACCTGAATGTGGATAGATTAGATATTCTGGGTCTGAGGGTTTATTTCTCATGCAGGACAAAGTGAATTGAACTTTAATATACAAAAGTCAACATAGTCCAGTATTTAGTCATTTCAACATGTATAAACCATGCAGTAATACACCTACCATTCTTATCTGGGGTGTGTTCAAGCGAGCACGTTGAGGTATGAGTCACTGATCACTTTAATAATAGTCAGATTAATTCATCTTATAATAGTGTACATAGTGACAATACTATGACCCTATATAACTTTTCCTGGAAACCCACAGAGGCAATCAAACGTCCTGATGGCAGTTTTCTAGGCACTGGTTCATGTTTTTGTCTCAAGTCGAAGCCAATATATCTAAAGTGACAGGCAGCTCACTATCGTTAAAAGAACATATCTGACATCAAAAGAGATGAGGCACCACATGAAAGCAGACAAGCCTCCTTCATTGCCAGAAAAACAACAACCCTCAAACAGCTGACTATCACTATGTCAAAGCAATAAACCTCTTTAAGAACGAAGGCTTAGCCTGGCACAGCAAAGGGAGAGTTGACTGGTTTTCTTTAATCTCCCTTTGGCAGACTGATGGCTGATTGCTGAAAAGACAATCATGATTGAGCCACGCTTGTGACTGTGCTGAAGCCATAAACTTTGTGACTGCTCTGTTGTGTTTGAACTCGGGTTACCTCGACTGCTGCTGGACACGTGTGGTAGTAAAATAAACTTAAAAAAGAATGCTGTTTATCTAAAAAGGTGTCAAGAAAACTTTACGGGCAGATAATCACTACCTTGCACATCGAACTTTTATGGCTACAAAGAATGAGATCATGCACATTAATTGTCCTATAAAACAGGCAAACTGTTGACACCTCTGATGTGTTTGACAATCAAGTAAATGTCAAAGAGATATGACCTTCGTGCAGCGTTTTCCCAACCAATCAGCACAAAGATCTGCATATTTACATGCTTCCCTTTAATTTTCTACTTCATTTTTAGATTTCTGTGGAAGGAAGACTATTCTGGCATGGAAATGATTTATAAATCGCACTAAAGATGAACCAGTGTTCAATATACTAACACACATTCAAGTGTTTTAAGGTTTCATTTTGGTTTTGGCTCGTTGCCAGCATCACACTGAAGTGGAGGAAAGACTAACTGACAAATCAACATATGCTCTGCTGTCTCTCCTGTGTTGCTCCAAATCAAACCAACTGTCAGCTAACAGCTAATAAGGGCATTTTGCTCCCTGTGAGTGATGACACCTGTATATTATGTTGTGTTTCTCTGGATCGTTGTTGGTGCTTGAAACAATTTAAGGTGTGTAGATATGTCATACACATTTATACACACACACACACACAGTGTACAGATACTGACAGATGTCCAAAAGTCAAACTATACCGGCAGAGACCTGCAGGCTGAAATTTCACCCGGAGAAGCACGAGGGCGTGGTGAAAGCACCGATTAATATCACTGTCCTCAGAGTACTCACTGACGTCCGTCTCACCGCCGCTAATAAAAACCGACAGTGAGCAGGTGAGAAGAAACGAGCAGAGTCCTGCAAAACACAGACACACCCTCAAAGCAGTGCTCCACAGCATGCCATGCTCACTTTGCTAGATTAAACATTTTCATGTTCATGATAGCTTAAAAAGAAGGGGACTGAATCAGTGGGAATTTGAAGTTCAGCTCTAGGGTCCTGGACAATGAGCTACTGATTACAGATCACTGTCAACTCTATATCTTGAATTTGGACAAAATAACATTTTGTATGCAGAACAGTTACAAGAAAAATCATTAGCAGCACTTTAAACAAAACACTTGCATCAATGCAAAACTATTCTGTGTGTTAATTTCTCACTCTGGTCCTTTTGCGGCGGCCTTCTTTAATGTGGGCAACCTTAAATCAGGGCACTGATTATTTACCTGTTCATATACACTGCACACAGATCATTCTGCACTCTCATTAGCAAATCCGTATGAGAGGGGAAAAGCCTGCAGACTTCTCTGTTGCATGTGACTGCGCTACTAGCTGCAGGGAAAGGAGAGGGACTGGACTACTGTCCAGGAGAATAGTTTGGACAACTGACGTGACGCACTGAGGCCTACAAGACGAAGAGAGGCAGAAAGAACGAGCAACAAAAGAAGATAAACACAAGACAAGACAGACAGAAAACAGTAACACAGAACCACGTAACAGCATGACTATAAACAAAGCAGGACTATCTGTGGCTGCAGGACAGTGGCTGATTCACGGCAAGAAAACGGACTGGCAGACGCATGGATGGACAGAAACACGCTCGAAGAGGAAGGCATGCAGATGCCATGCAAAACACACAGACACAGTCATGATGGGGTGCCACAAATGTTACAAAGGCCTCCACATAAAATACAGCCCAGCTCTGTCTACCGCTGAGAATGACTAAAACCACGTCAGCTTCGAGCCAACGGTTCACACAGCGTCTCTCCGCTCCCTCAACTCAGACACTATCTGGACGGCTAAAATTAAATTAAATAACTTTAGCTCACTGACAAACTGTCACGCTGACAACTGAACGGGAAATATATTTAGTTGTTCACTCTACAACGACTCAACTACTCTTTCTCTCCTTGTCAGCTCTTATGCGTTGTGTGCATTTGTGCTTTATTGGGAATAAAACTGAGTCTGCGTTTATTGCAAACAATTAAAGAAAATCCTTAGTCATGTTTCCTGGGTGAGGCTGACCATACTCAGTTGAACTCCCTTGATACCCTGCAGGCATTATTGTTGTACTCACAACATGAATCTCCTGCTTAACCAGAACACAGGGCAGCACAGTGGTAACACTAGACTGCTGCCACAACACTGCTCTGTTTCTCTGCAGCCACAGTTGATCAGATTTATGCAACCCAACTCCTGATCAGGCCCAGTCTCTTCAGCGCAAACTCTGAATATTTACACTTCATCTTCAAATGTAGCAAGGGAGGGGCATCATCAACTCTATTTAAACCAAACCTGCGTTTTAACTACGTGCAACCACTTTTGAGGAGCAAATCTAACAGCAACATGGGGTTGGGTATAATTGCATACATAAATAAACCATTCTGCAGCTGCCTCAGGATGGTGCAAATCAACAGATCCAGTGTCTAATAAAAGACCAAACCGAAGGGGAGAAGCGGAGAGAGGGATGCGAAGACTCGAGGAGTTTGGAAGGATAGTGTGAGGTCGTCCGACAGGGAAACGTGGCCTTACCGACACAAAGAGGCCCGTGCTAATGGAGACAGGTGTGTGATGGTACGGGGTCAACCAGGGCAACGCATCTGCTGAGTCACTAGCTCCCTCAATGACTCAGCAGCTCCACTGCTTCTATTGCTACAACAATGTCCAGTGCACTGTTTTCCTTCTGCTCTCTCCCCTGAGGGCTAACAGAGTAAGCTCACATGACAGGGGATCAAATTAATGTGAGGATGAAATTGTAAATCTAAACGACAGGAATCAGAAATACAATTGCAGGATGACGTTATATGCAGTTTCATGTTTGGCTGCTTCAGAGATGTGACGACGATACATGTATTCCACTGTTCTTTTTTTGTTGTTGTAAAAATCTGCATCTGTTTTAATATTACTAGAAAAGAAAAACAATGCATTTGTACTCAAGTCTGAACAACAATGAACCAAGAACACCGACATGACCTTTCATTTGAAGGGGTTACATGATAATAAACAGCTTTAGCAGCACTGGCTGCTCATCCTCACCTGTCCTCCTCTCCTTCAGCATGCTGAGTCCTGAGGCCTGCAGCAGCAGCAGCCATGAAAGCGCTGGCCTCCGCCGACATCCCCATGTGGACCAGTTTCCCAGCAGCACTGCTGGCCTCCGAAGACCCCTCTCCGCTTGTTGCTACCCCCAGCCTGGGCAGACCCAGCAGGCCTTGGTGCTGGAGGAGAAGCTTCTGAGCGTCTTCCAGCTGAGAGGTTCTCGTGTAGCCCACCCCTGCGGAGACCTGGGTGAGGTTTGCGCCTGGGGTGAGAAGGGGCTGGAGATCAGCTTGTAGTGCAGTCAGAGGCATGTAGGGGGTCCCGTGGGTGGGCGCTACGAGAACTGTGGCAGTAGAGGGGGGCTGGACTTGTGGCTGTTGGTGAGCTGGCAGGGTCTGTGGCTGTCCTGCAGCAAAAGTTGCTTGGGCAGGTTGGGCTACCTGACCTGGATGGGGCAACTGCTGTGTAATGGTGACAGGTGGTTGCGTTATGGAGATTCCTGTTGTAACATGTGGCAGCGGGGGCTGGACCTGAGTCTGGAAGGGAGCGGTGGGCTGGATGAAGTCTGGCTGACGGCCACTCCCTTGGACCATGACCCCTGGTTGGAGCTGAGGCGCAGGGTAACCTCCCTGGGTTTGAACCTGGTGAGGATCCACAGCATAGGGCAACTGCTGGGGTATTACTGGTTGAGGTGGATTCACACCGGCCTGTGATGTAACCTGTGGCGTTGCAATGGCCACTGGTTTGGGCATGTGAACTCCACCAATGACCTCTGGAGGTGAAACATACGTCAGAGGAGTGGTCTGAGCCAGTGCCTGTGGCGGGCTCTGCATGGCTTGTGGACTGGTGAAATCCTGGCTTGGAGGCTGATAGGGCTGCAGGGTGTGCAGCGGCTGTACAGCAGGTACACCTGGACTGATCGCAGCAGTGCTCGTCTCACTCTCTACAGTCAATTCTGCACCTTTAGATGCCTCAGATGCAGCAGAATGCGATACCTCCTTTTCATAATACTCCGTACACGTCCACCTCCCTTTACGGAAGGGCTCGGAATTAGTGTCTAGTTTGACCACCCTAAAACGAGAGCCAGTAGCTGTCTGAGTTTGGGTGTGCTGGGTCTGAGTGTTTGGAGCGGCAGCAGTTGAGCCTGTTCCTCCAGCAACAGGAGCTCCTTGCCCACTCACACTCGTGTTGTCAAAACCTGCAGGCCCAGAAGGAGGAACTGCAGCACCAGTGACGGCAGACACATTGGAAATATTCACACTGTCCTGTAGAAGTGGATCTGTGGCTGTCTCACCAACAATAGGGGCTGAGGGCTGGGTTGGAGGTTTAGTGTTATCCAGCAGTGGCGGCCTCTGGAACTGGCTAGACCCAGCTTTGGAGGCCAGAGCTGGGCTGGAACTAGCCAAGGGAGCAACAGGAAGAGCTGGCACTGGGGGTTCACCTCCCAGGCTGTCAGAGTGATGATGGTGGGACTGGCCGTGTTGCTGAGGATAATAATGATGCATGGTCCCGTTTACCATAGAGGTGTGCTGCTGAGACCCCTGAGGGATGGAATGAGGGTGAAGAGGCTCGTTGGGTGACACAATACCCGGAGTGTCAACTCCATGGAGACTGTTCAGCGTCTCATCAGAGGAGCTCCTGTCTGGCACACCTGTGTCCGTGGCCCTGGACACAGACACATCCAGCATATCAGAAGAGGAGAGGTCTTCAGTGTGTGACTCATCCATATCATCGTAGCTCTCCGTGTCATCTGCTAAACTGTTGTTGCCGCTCACGTTGATCTGAGCTGAGGTGACACTTGTTATTTGGAAACCACTCTTCTTCTTCACCTGAGCACCGGCCACTTGAGACTGGGGCTGGTGGTGGAGCCCGGGAGAGGATGATCCAGCCTGAGTTGGATTGTCGTCACCCGGGTTGACTCCGCCGCCACCGGCTGCGGAGGAGATGGAGGCACCGCTGCTGCCCCTCCTGAAGTGGAAAGCCGTCTTCCTGCTCCCGCTCCCGGGCGGGTCTCCAGGAAAGTCCTGGTGGTGCATCTTTAAGGTCGGTGAGTTAACGAAGACCAAAAGGTGGCTGACGGCTGTTTGCGCTACCTACTAGCTAACACAGATGCTAGCTAGCTGGGTCAGCTGCAGTACCGCGATACTAACGAGCCATAAGTGAGAAGTCAGATGATTTATGTCCTTTAAAATCAAGCCAAATTTTCCGATCTGTAGTTAGACAGGGACTCTCGCTTGAGAACAGCTCCTCTCTTCTTGACACAAATATTAATCCAGTATTAGAGGACGAAAGCCGCTGTATTCACTCAAGCAAATAAAATAAACAAAGAATGCGAAATTTGGTTAGCCGTTGGTTAGCTTCAAGCTGAGCTGGGTCGCCAGAGGCGATTAGCCACTCTCTTGGTGGACCTCTTCTCTATGAAATACGATTATTTAACGATCAGAAGTATTCACAGTAAAGCATACAGACACGGGTACAGCTCTGGCAAGTTAAAGTGCACTCGGGTGGTCTACAAAGTCAATGTGGACGCTTCCTAGCTGGCCGGTGAATGTCGCAGGACAGCAGTCGTCGCATCCATTCCTCTCCCGGACGTCAAGTCTCCTTTTTCCCGGGGCGAAAATGAGTCCGATGGTGAATAAACTCCCTCGTATGTCAATAGACAGTGTTGTGTGGATTATATCCGTCTTTGCAGCGATAAAAAGTGCTCGCTAAATCCATCCCGAGGCGTCTTACCGAGTCCGTGTTTGCTGTATCATTGCCGGTGAACAGCAGCGGCTAACGGGCTGTCAGTCTCAGAGGAGGGAGGGGGAATGCAAACACAGCGACTGCGCATGCTCGTCCCTACCCACGTCTTCGGCCTTATGTGACGTTCAATCTCCAACAATAAATCGGAATGTACATAATCTAGGTATTTATCCTTAACAAGGTGACCTTTTAATTTACAAAGGTGGATTTGTTCAGATACCGATCGTTAGTTCTTTACTAAACATTTTATTTAGATAATTGTAATATGACAAAAATTAACCTCTTTTTAAAGTACTTAACCTTGAACAAAATGTCCACAGTCAGAATGTCCGTTTTTACAGTATTTACTAAGACCCTTAAGGCACCATGGGATCTGTTTATTTTCTCTTCTTTGACCCCCCAGTTTGGGAGGTGCTACTATATGTAAACTGTAAGATATAAAGTAAACAGCATCAATGTGTGTCTTTGAATCTGTTCTATTCTACTTTCTTTGATTGTTTTCAAAATATGAATTGATAACGACAAAGTACACAATAAAGTGCATTTTAGAAACGTTTTAACATACATTTTCTGGACATATAGAGTACAGGGTAACAAGCCAGTGGTCACTGACATGTCATGCAAAACAAGACTATCTCCTCATGAAGGATTAGCTCATTTTGCCTGTTGGGTCAAATTCTGCCGGAGGGAAGAGGCATCACATAAATTATGGTATCTGTCCTTCGTACTTTTCTTACGTTGCAACACAGAGATTTTGATGTACCTGTGACCTGCCAGCCCTCTGGCGACAGATTCTCAGATTAAACACACAGTACCAACAGGAAGAGCAGGTATGACTGATGTGTTGCCTGAGTGGAACGAAATCAAGAGTTATGACACACCTGTCAGAGCACTTCAAACATGTCAGCATCACAGCTATTCATAAACCCATCACATGTACCTGCAGGGGAGGGTGAGCGATGGGAAAGTTCCACTCTGAAGTCTGATTCCAAAGGTTGCGCAAGTTTGAAGCCACAGAAAGTAAACAGAGAATCGTCAGTTGTGCTTTCTGTAAACGTTCGGCCTCAACGTCAAATGTAAGTAGTAATAATGATGATATACAAAATACATCAACATCTTTTACACCATTGACAACAGAGGGAGATATTGTGTTTGTATGTCAGTTTCCAGATGTTCCTCAGTTTTGATTACTTTAATTGAACATGTTATGAGAAACAAATTTAGACTTTAGATGTTAACAAATATGGATTCAAGAGTTCAAGAGTTGGCATGAGATTCCAATTAAAATGCAGTTATCAAGCTGTTCCAAAAGAAACAAAAAAAACATATATCCTGACCGTTGTCATTTCCTGTCAGTCCCTGCCTGGTGCATCCTGGATGTTCACAGATCTGTCAAGGTTGTATTTCAGGATTGTGGTTCACACACTGTATGGTGACGTTTCACTCATGGCAAATGTCTGCAGCTAGACGGGGATGGTCCACGCTGAAAGACAAATAAAACAGATTTCTTTTGGAACTGATTTGTGCAGCCAAGGATTGTTGAATCTGCTTCCCATCATTTACACTGAAATCACTCAGTGTTTATATTTAATGTTCATGTAGCCACCTGACTATTGCATGACAGTAACACAGGTTTGAAAAATATTGAGACTATCCTTTTTTGGTCCCTTGGAAGCATGCTCTGAACACAACACCCTCTTTTCAGTTTGCAAGCAGCTGTTTATTTGTATATTCAGCAATTGTGGAGAAATATTATCATTCATTTGTCTGGAAGATTCATCTGTAGATTTTTGCATTTCACAGAAAATAGCACAGGCATTACAAGAATTAAATTTAATACTGCATACATCAGCAGAGGCCTTATTATGGAAGTATTATTATTGAAACAGATACAACATGTAATAGACGTGTTTATGTGGAGTAAGAGTGACAGCCTTGTCTACATTTAGCTATATTGCAATGTCTAATTACTATATTGCAAATACCCTTATCTAACTCCAGGAAAACACATGCCCCGTGTGAGGCTCGAACTCACGACCTTCAGATTATGAGACTGACGCGCTGCCTACTGCGCCAACGAGGCCCAAAAAGCAGTGACAATCTATCTGTAAAATCAAAAGGGTCTCTCCATACGGAATAAACGCAAAGGTGGTACTTGAGTCCAGTGCCTGAAGAAAAAGAAAATGCAGAATTTATTCTTAATGGTAATATTTCACCACTGGACCATTGCTGTGTCAGCAGGCAGTGCGTTGTTCTCTGTGCCAAAGGTTATGAGTTCAAGCCTCACACAAGGCATGCATGCTGTTGCATGGAGGTAAGTTTTGGTAATCTGGTCAAAAGATAGCTTTTGAGTTAGAGAAGGGTAAAACCTGTTGCATTGGCCGGGAATCGAACCCGGGCCTCCCGCGTGGCAGGCGAGAATTCTACCACTGAACCACCAATGCACACAGCTGGCAGTTTTTTTTACCATTTCTCTCAGGCAGCCCACCACAAGGACCAGTATACAATGATTCTTATTGGATGAAGCATCAGGGATGACACCAGGACGCATTTAAAAAAAGGAGTTTGGACTGCGTTACTGTTTATGGCATTGGTCCTCTAAAAGTTTCTGACTCTTATGTAACAAGCCACGTTGACAGGAAGGATTTTGGGATGCACATGCAACGAAAATGAAAAAGGGTGATGCATTGGCCGGGAATCGAACCCGGGCCTCCCGCGTGGCAGGCGAGAATTCTACCACTGAACCACCAATGCACATTTTGGGCTGTTTTTTTTACCGTTCCTCTCAGGCAGCCCACCACAAGGACCAGTCTACTTGTGAAGAGCTGAGTGTGCAGGGACAGGACCAACAGAAAAAACAAGATGTTGACAATACCAGTGGAGCGAGGGCGCCATCTAGAGGAACTTCCATCACACTGAAATTGATTTGAAATAAGCCTTCTGACCCCTTTAACTCTGCCTGCTGAGTTCACCTTTATTTTTGGACCTGACAACAAATTTGCAATGATGTGACAAATATGCGTTGGAAGCACGACACCTTACTGTTTGACAATAATTCCTAATGGTAAAGTTTGATGGTACAAAAATAGACTTCACAATGATTCTTATTGGACGAAGCATCAGTGATGACAACAGGACGCATTTAAAAAAAGGAGTTTGCACTGCGTTACTGTTTATGGCATTGGTCCTCTAAAAGTTTCTGACTCTTATGTAACAAGCCACGTTGACAGGAAGGATTTTGGGATGCACTGCACATGCAACGAAAATGAAAAAGGGTGATGCATTGGCCGGGAATCGAACCCGGGCCTCCCGCGTGGCAGGCGAGAATTCTACCACTGAACCACCAATGCACAGACATGCAACTTTTTTAAGCCTGCAGCAACGAGCCCCACTTTTCCTTCTCCACTTTTCTCCTAGCAGACCATCTTTCCCCATGTATCCTCACACTACATGACACCAACTTATTTTTCCTGTTTGTGTGATGATGTTCTTGTCCCTGAACACCAAACTGTTCACACTGACATATCATATTGCAGAAGTGTAGTGACCACTCCAGTGGCCCCCGTGTCTCCAGCGGTGGACAGTACCAAAGTGTAAGCATTGGTGGTTCAGTGGTAGAATTCTCGCCTGCCACGCGGGAGGCCCGGGTTCGATTCCCGGCCAATGCAACTACTCCTTTTTTTTCCCCCCCTTATGTTCTCATATGTTTTGACATCTCCATAAAGTGTCACTGATGACAGGCCATTATCTTCTCTATACTTCTCTGCAAGCTCAAATAGTCACCTTGTCTCAATCAACTGCAAATTATTTTCATACCTCTTTTACTGTCATAAACGAGAGATGACAATCTTGCACGGTTAGTTTTTGGCCAAGAGACGCTAGGAAGGCAGAGAGCCTCCATTCTCCCTTGTCACAAGCTACAAGTCATTTATTTAAGCATCACAATTACTCCAAAGGTGTTTAGTTACGGTAAAAATCCTGCATAGTTACTCTTTAACATTCCATTGAGTTCTCTCTCTTTTTCAAGCAGACTCGCCAGTTGCTTGATTCCATGCAATTTTTCTATCCAGGCAACAGCAAAACTTTGTGCAAAAGTACAACAACTCAAATAAGTATTTAACTGAAATCAACTTAACACACGATGCACGGTGAAGATGCAGGGCTCTATTTTACGCGCAATGCAAACAGTGCAAGGCACAACACAAGGGTCTTTGCCACTTCCACACCAACATAGCTGTCTCTCATCCAGCTGTAATGTTGTTTAGATCACAGATAGACTTAAGTTATAAATCCGCTTTGAAAACATGATCACTTATAATGCTAAATTATAAGCTAAATTAATTTCTTTGTAAAACACTTGCCCCGTGTGAGGCTCGAACTCACGACCTTCAGATTATGAGACTGACGCGCTGCCTACTGCGCCAACGAGGCCTTGCTTATGGGAAAAATTAGTTTAAAAAAAAGTGAACTATGGGTAAATATAAATCTTTCTTATCTATCTTAAATATAAATCTAAGTTATGCAGATGTAACACATTTACTGGACCATTGCTGTGTCAGCAGGCAGTGGGTTATTCTCTGTGCCAAAGGTTATGAGTGCATGCCTCACACAAGGCATGCATGCTGTTGCATGGAGGTAAGTTTTGGCAATCTGGTCAAAAGATAGCTTTTGAGTTAAAAAAGGGCAAAACCTTTGCATTGGCCGGGAATCGAACCCGGGCCTCCCGCGTGGCAGGCGAGAATTCTACCACTGAACCACCAATGCACACATGCACCTCTTTTTTTTACCATTTCTCTGGGGCAGCCCACCACAAGGACCAGTATACTTGTGAAGAGCTGAGTGTGCAGGGACAGGACCAACATGAGACCAACAGAAAAAACACGACGTTGACGTGCATCAAGAAAATACCAGTGGAGCAAGGGCGCCATCTAGAGGAAATACCTAATTTTTGTACTTTTGTATTTTTGTATATATATATGTGTATAAGTCCAATGAAGAGAGAATCTCCGGAGTCAAATTCCTTGTATGATCACTCATACTTGGCGAATAAAGTTGATTCTGATTCTGATTCTGAAAAAAAATTCCACCACACTGAAACTGATTTGAAATAAGCCTTCTGACCCCTTTAACCCTGCCTGCTGAGTTCACCTTTATTTTTGGACCTGACAACAAATTTGCAATGATGTGACAAATATGCGTTGGAAGCACGACACCTTACTGTTTGACAATAATTCCTAATGGTAAAGTTTGATGGTACAAAAATAGACTTCACAATGATTCTTATTGGACGAAGCATCAGTGATGACAACAGGATGCATTTAAAAAAAGGAGTTTGGACTGTGTTACTGTTTATGGCATTGTTCCTCTAAAAGTTTCTGATTCTTATGTCGCAAGCCACGTTGACAGGAAGGATTTTGGGATGCACTGCACATGAAACGAAAAGTATTTAACTGAAATCAACTTAACACTATTGCATTATATAATCCAACAGAACAATAAAAGAATATGCCCTACCTCTGACGTCACTTCTGGCATATGTTCTCAGGATCTCCTCCTGTCGACCACATGTGCAACACAAGCTTCAGGAGATGAGACTGACATATCTGAAAAACATTCAGGTCCTCCATGAATGACTGATGACACGGTGGTTTTCAAACAACAAATAAATCTGCTTTGAAAACATGATCACTTATAATTAAAAAGGTTGTTGCATTGGCCGGGAATCGAACCCGGGCCTCCCGCGTGGCAGGCGAGAATTCTACCACTGAACCACCAATGCTCACATGAAGGTTTTTTTGACCTCTGTTTGAACAAGGTCGAGTAAAGGGGAGGCTGGTTGATCTTTTTCAAAAAAAAACCAACAACTGGCACACAAAACTCTGTGGTACCTGCAGCCAAGATTCTCACCGTCATCTTTGTGCCAATGGATTTCATGACATCCTTCAATCCAATGTCTGAAATAATGCTAAATGAATTTCTTTGTAAAACAGATGCCCCGTGTGAGGCTCGAACTCACGACCTTCAGATTATGAGACTGACGCGCTGCCTACTGCGCCAACGAGGCCTTGCTCATGAGAAAAATTTGTTAAAAAAAAAAAAGTGAACTATTGGTAAATATAAATCTTTCAAAAAGTTATGCAGATGACAACATTAACTCGACCATTGCTGTGTCAGCAGGCAGTGGGTTGTTCTCTGTGCCAAAGGTTATGAGTTCAAGCCTCACGCTAGGCATGCATGCTGTTGCACGGAGGTAAGTTTTGGTAATCTGGTCAAAAGATAGCTTTTGAGTTAGAAAAGGGCAAAACCTGTTGCATTGGCCGGGAATCGAACCCGGGCCTCCCGCGTGGCAGGCGAGAATTCTACCACTGAACCACCAATGCACGCATGAAGTTGTTTTTTTTACCATTTCTCTCAGGCGGCCCACCAGAAGGGCCTGTATACTTGTAAACAGCTGAGTGTGCAGGGATTAGGGCTGTCACTTTTTAGAGAAATTATGTTCGAACGAATTTAAGAGTTGCAGGTACCTGTTGCACCCGGTGTCTCTCCACCAAAGCACAAGGGAAACAGATAATCTGATGCTCTTATGCAGGCACTGCAGCCGACATTTCGAGCAGGTCATTACCGCTCGAATATGAACTTTTCACCCCACGTTTGAACGAATATTCGAATATCGAATAAAAAGTGACAGCCCTAGCAGGGACAGGACCAACATGAAACCAACAGAAAAAACACGTTGACGTACATCAAGAAAATACAAATGGAGCGAGGGCGCCATCTAGAGGAACTTCCATCACACTGAAATTGATTTGAAATAAGCCTTCTGACCCCTTTAACTCTGCCTGCTGAGTTCACCTTTATTTTTGGACCTGAC
>OMNW01024697.1:0-26858 GCA_900303245.1 Selene dorsalis
GGGGCGGCGGCTTGGTGAGAGGCTCAATGGGAGTACTAATTACAGCCAGTTATCAGGTGACATGCAAATGTGTTATCGGCCTTAACTTCCTGATGTCTATCTTTTCCCCCAGAAGCTGCTGTGAGTGTTGGCAGAGGAAGAGGTTGTTCCGCTGTTTCTCTGTAAATACACAGTGTGTGAATTTCAGCAAGGAGTGTACTTTAATAGCATGTTTTTTTATTTTTGTAAAACCTTTTTTAGAATTAGCAGACTCCCTTCACTTGGCATACTTTCTTACTGTATTAAGGTGCATGCATCGTTGTCAGCTTTCCCATTAAAAAAAGAAAAGTCAATAGAATTAGAATGATCTGGCCTTAAAGCTGAGTGGGTTTTAGTTCTAGTTCATAGAGTCCTGCCTCTGTTCTCCTAGACCTGAACGCTCTGGGTTCTAATCCCATCGATATCCTATTAGCATCCCCTCTCTGGGTCCCCGCCACATGAAAGAAGATGTGTCGGTTCCCCCTCTCTGATTCTATCGCTCTGGCAGACCGTAGGGAGGATGGCCACAATGAGCAAATGTGCTGGAGCCAAAGGGCCAACCCGAGTGTGCTCACAAATGTCCTGTGAGTGTGTGTATGTGTGAAAAAGCTGCCACCGCCACCTCAGAGGCCCCCTAGCCTCCCTGGGAAGTATCAAACCAGAGCCCTCCGCGGGCTTCCAGCGAGAGAGCTTCTAATTAGCCTCTTTGTTGCCACTTGAATGGTTTGCCAGAGATTGGCAAGGGGCCCCAATGGAGTGATACCAGCACGCTAAGAAGCTGGTCATAAAAATTACCCCCCATTCTCTCCACCGTCACCTGTCACAAAGGAGCTCTCAGGTAGGAAACTGAGGCCAGAGCAGCACCATGTGAGCTGTTAATCCACCTCTTCAGGGGCAGAGGAACTGTGTTTGCTCAACAGGTGGATGCTCTGTTAGGGCCTGCCGTCTGCTCATAAAACCCCACTCTCTGCAGCATGTAAATGAAAGGTGAAATGAAGATATCCATAACGACTTCCAGTACAGAATGTTACAGAGAGAACTCACACTTAATAAGCAAAGCTCATTATACTATTGTTTAACTGTTAAACGGAAGATGTGTTCATGAGCAGTTCAGATTATAGAGGAAGGTAAAAGTAGAAAAACTGGAAATGCATTGAAACGTCTGTAGGAATCACTTCCTAATGTTGTCACTCTATAGAGGGACAAAGAACAATGATTCGAGTGAAGCTTCTCAGCCACATCTTTTCAGAAAGTATTTTTTTAAAATGAGAACGTGTGCTGTATATCTGGTATGAGGAAACCCTGAACAAAATATCAGTCCAAACCAAAACGCAAATCAAAGCAAAACTTAAAGGCTGCAAATAGAGAGGCCTTTAGATTATATGGTTATGTACGAGTTAATAGTGTAGAGAACACATTGACTTATTGATGAAATACTCTTCTCGATCTATGTCATATTATGACATTTATTGAAATTAACCAAACCATTAGTCAGAGACAGAACATGACCTTGTATTTTATGCTTATTATAGCAACTAGCGTGTCAATTCATTGGCACTTGCACCTTAATATTAGTAATTAATTAATTAATATTTTTTCCACTGAATTCCTATCCTGTCTCGCATGACACGCAAAAATGTAAATGTCACCTCTACAGTGCAATAGCATCAAGAAGTCAGTCACTTTGTGATTGTCTGTTGTGGTCTGGACTGTTCACGCAAGTGCTGTATTTGGTTTACAACACAAACTACTGGTGTTACTTGTTAATAATTTGACAACATTACTTCCTCAAGTTAATTAACAAACTTGGTTTAGACCTTGGACCATTTTTTTAAGATACAAAGGAATCAGAATTTTATTAGCAGAGATGAGCATCATTTTGTCAACACAAAGCCTCTCTGCCCAGCACCCTGTTGTACAATGCTCTCAGATCTACACTTGTGGCATCCGACATGCTGCTTGGTGAGCGCTGTGGCAATGAATGTCAAGGCGACTTGGAGCTTTAGCGCCGACCGACACGTTTTAAGCTCCGCTGTAATCCAGGAGGGATCAGTTGGGTAAATCGTGGCATAAAGCTTAAAACTATAATTGATTTATGTATTTGCTGACCGAAGACGCCCAGAGAGATTACTAGAGGGAGAGAGCTGATGATGGATAGGCCGGCCCCCTCACACAGGCTGCATGAGAGGTGGGGGTTGAATTCAACTGAAGGGAGATTTGTCTGCTTGAAGAGCAAAAATGTCTGAAAACAAGAGAGGAACTCTGAGAATAAATGTGTTTACTCTATGCATTTACAAAATCAAGGCTGTATTTCTGTTTTGAAAGATCATTTCTCCACCAGTTTTGAATAGTTCACATGTTTGACTGATATAAAAAAGAAACATACCTAAATAGAAACTCACATTTTTATTGTGTAAAATTGTATACCGTCATATAAAATTCTGCATGTTTGGAGTTGCATTATGGTATGATTTATTATGGATTACCATAGCAACTAATGCAGTGTTGACCAGTTGTGTATAGAGGGATAGATCTCACTGCATCACCAGTACCCTCCACAAAAAACAAATTAATCCATTATACAGTTAAAAAGTCAACTGTGCTACTTCGCATGGGCATTCTTTAACATTATAACTGTTAGTTAAATTTATGATATTTTAGTTTTAGTCCCTGATAATTTGGGCCTTCATTAATATATTTACATTAAATAACAATTTGTCAAACAAACAATTCCACAATTGAACAAGGTCAGCCCGCCCACGCTCCCAGAAAGTTTTCACAAGCTATCAACCTTAAAAATTTGGCAGATTTTTACATTTTATATGTAACTGTTCAATTTGCCTCTCTCAGGGGTGTAAGGCGAGTGGAGAACACGAACAAATGACTCTAATTTTAATTCTGTTTATTTAGTCGTATTTATTTAGTAGTAATTCTGTTTAATCACAAATGAAATCAAATAATATTAGATTGTGACAAAAAACTTAGTGAACCCTGTTATTACGGTGTTTTGTACTGTGGTGAAAAGATGAAATAATGTGTTTGCTTTTAGACCAGATTCATTAATCACTTTGGCCATTGACTGGAATATGTCAGATTATGATATTATCCGGCCCTGGTCCATCCATAATTGGCATCATGATTCCCAGATTGCCACTGATGAGGTATTTGATAGTGAACGCCATTTAATCGGTCAGATGGCCATAATCAGTCCATGAATCTCTCTCGTGACACATTATGAATCCCCTCTTTCTTGTTTACTGCCTCACTGTCAGGCATCTCCAAGGTCTCTCTTGACCGCTCCCAGATTGTTTTGTGTTTGTCTGTTTGTCCCTGGGCCCTGAAAGGCTGGAGTGGGATAGTAAAAGAGGAAGGAGGAGGGAGAAAAAAAAGCCATTCCATTTCCTCGACTGATCACTGAAGCGGGTGGCTCTGACATGTCATGACTCAAACAGCATCATTTCTGCCAGTCCTGTCTCGCCACTGACCTTACAAATGATGCTGTAGGTTCCCGCCATATGTCATTAAGCATGGTGTAAAACAGGATGGAGTTTTATCCCCCCCTCATATTTGCACCAGCACCTTGAAACTCTCTGCAGTTTTCGCTCCCTGCTCTCACCTTTCAGAAAAGAAAAGCAGATTACAGCAGCAGTTTTCTCTCTGATGGTTTTGTCCATATACTGTCTTTTTTCACCTCTTCCTTCCCTGCTTGTGTTTTATTGCCTCCTGTGAGTGTTGGTCTGAGGCGAGGAGCTGGAGCTTCCCTAACAGGTGTTTGGGTGCTTATCGCCCACGTCTGTGCCCTTATCTCTGGCCCTCAGCTTCCTGCATCCTCTCTCTTGCATGCCTCAGAGTGGGGATATATTTCACTTAGCCTCTGACCCGAAACCTTCCTCGCTATCTCCATGGGTCTCTCTCTCTCTCTCACACACACACACACATTCACGTATGCGCACACACACACTCTCACACACCCAGATGGATGAGGCTGTGTGACAGCACGTGAAGCCATTTCATTGTCATCATCATCACCGAACTTGATTTTTTTTCTCCACTTATTTCCATATTGCTCATAGCCAGTGAGAGAGCTCAAAAATGAAGATTCTGCAGCATAATTAAACAGGGTTACAACTAACAATTATTTTTGTTAATTTAATTAGTTATAATTTAATTGTTGATAACTTCCCTGATTAATAGTAAATTATTAGATATATTAATAGATTGTAAAATGAATGTCCAAGGTTCTGCTGGAATTGATTAAATTGTTATTCTATGTATTTCCTCATAAAGATGGCTTAAATCATTATCAAAATTGACATTTTTTTTTGATTATTTAATTATACACATTCATTGCACATACCTAAAAACAAATGTTACCTTGTGACCGACTCAGATTGTTATAGAAAGAGGAAGCCAGTAGAATTAAAGTGGAAATGTCTGTGGCTTCAGCACAGAGTGAGCTTTGATGGTGTTTGGAGCTGTGAGTTTGATCCAGCATTTTGTCAGAGTGTTTGGTCTCAGGCTTTAGCCCCACCTCCACATTCCCTCTATCCTTTCCTGCTCCCAAGTCTCACACAGGGACAAAGGCTAAAGTGTCTGTGGGATGGGGTTGTGATGCTGGTTTGGAGGGGGTTGACCCCCTCCGAGGACCTGACAGGGGCCCTTCTTTTTTTTTTTTTTTTCTTTTTTTTCTAATCCCCATTCTGAGTGGGCACAGAGGGGAAAGAGCCCACAGTCTAACACCCATGAGAGAGTCTATTGTGAGCGGTGGGCTCTGTTACAGTAGGATGGATGCAGGGGTCTCAGGCCCAGATAAACGCCTGGGTCAGCCAGGCCCCTGTTATTTACAGTAGGCTCTTTCATTGGCCGAGTGAAACAGGAGCCTGCGGTGGAGGTGGAGGTGGTGGTGGGGGCTTCAGGGGACGACCACTGTTTGTGCTCAGCCAGGCCTCCACTATAGGTCAAAGAGCACGGGGGTGGGGCTGTAGGGGTTACAGACCTGACTTTTGTCTGTGTGTTAAGGGGGGTTACTGCTTATAGGGGAAAAAAGAAAAGGTTGGCTTCAGAGAGAAAAGGCGGCAGTGGTGACTTCCACACACACTTTTCTGTGATGTGACATAACTGAGGAAAAAACTGGATCCCAAATTTTTCTGACCAATGTTGCAACTTAAATTATTTTTTTATACAGTTCGTAGAATCAACATTCATTTGCTGCAGTTGAGTAGAGTTAGAGATCAAATCTCAATCCTTATTGGTATTAACTTAAGTTTAGATTCTGTTTTATTCAGGCCAAGTCAGGTTTGGCACTTAATGTTTAAGAAGACTGTTAAATTGGAGAAAAAAACACACACACTAGAAAAACATGTGACAACTCAAAGATTCAAAAAATTTAAAAAAGTACTGATTATTTTGAATCTTTGCTGATATTGTATCAGCACTATATGACAAATCCTGATCCTGTAGTTGGGAAAACTGGCACACAGAATTTAAAACTGCAGCTCTTCCATTTGGAAAACTAGACTGTGGATGCAATATGTGGATATGACACAGTGAAAATTGAGTTGTTGCTTAATAAAAAATGTAGTTGTCTGGCTGATAGAAATCAACGGTTACAATGCTTCAGTTTTGATTTCACCTCACTTCATGTAGTGCATGTTATGACATATGCTGACCAGAGGGAGCATTTTTGGTTTTATTGAACCTTTTCAAAGCTAATTAGCTAATGTGAACTGCAGGTTTCTCACTTCACAACAGCAATTTGTGCGCCTTCACTTTCCTCATTTTATTTATGGAAGAAAAACCATTGCAAGCTGTCCACTTTCACTCTGTTATGCAAGACTCTTTTAATAGAGGAGTATTGCTCCCGCTTCAAAGTCTGCAGATTTATTTGACATCAGCTGGTCAGGGAAAACACGGATAAATAAGGATGACATGATGTTGTTGTTGTTTTTGTTTTTGTGTTGCTCAGAGAAGTGAAAATCCAACACCATCAGAAACGACTCATGCTTGCTTCAATTGTCCTGAAGTGGCTGAGTGACCTACATGAGCACAGTATAACTTGACCTGCTATAGAAGCTAAAGAAACATATATGCTGAAAGAAAAAAAGCTTTGCAGCAACGTGTTGTAACCTAATGCTGCAGATTCACTTAGTTAGGTCATCTTCCTTCTCACGTGACATCCAATACACTGCAATAATCCCTATTTTCTGACAGATCCAGTTAGAGTAAAAAAAAAAAAAAAAAGCAACACAAAAAACCTTCACCTCTACACCGAAACGGTTGCTGTCAAGTACATTTAATAAGATTAATCCCACACGATCCATTACCAACCCAATTCCTGTTTGTTGCCTTTCATTAAGTAATGGGAAGTTGCCAAAGACCAGCACAACACGAGAAAGGGAACCAGTACCATCTGTCCGAAAGACTTCAGCATAATCTTGCCATAATCTTAGTGTCAACCTTTCATATTAGGAGGCAAGAGCGAAGAGAGAAAAGCCGAGCAGAGACGTACAATAAGGACAGCAGCTTCTCAGGCATTCATTTGCCGGAACAGATTTTATTATTTCTACTTGGACAAAGACATGACAGGTTAAAGGTCAGCAGGCGAGAACTTTACAGATGAAGCTGGGTACGGTGGGGGGTGTGCAGAAGTTTCGTGTGACCCCCCACCTCTCACCCCTATTGTCCTGAGAGAACACAAAGGCTTCTGTCAAACTCTAGTGGTCAGCGCTTCGGCCAAAACCCGCCGAGCTGCAGAAGCAGCGGAGGGGTTTGAATCCAGCCGAAGCGGTTGCGTCTGACCAATCAGCAGCCATTGGGAGAGGCAACGGTTTATCTTCTCTAACGGCTTTTTCCAAAATGTCGAAAGAGCAGGAAAGAATTGACTTGTTCTTTATCTGACCTTTTGTGCAGTGTTAGTCTATGGAGGAACATCACTAAGCACATATGCATAGGTACAATTTTAATGATTTTATACATTCCAAGTGTCGTAATTTTACGTCACTTCATGTTTTTGACATTTACATTCAAGATTTATATCAGCTAATGAAATATTAGATATAAGATGCACTGCAATTGACAAAACTACCCAGCAATATGTAAAATATTTTATTAACTTTAGTTTACTACAGCATTAGGATACTGATGACCTATAAATGAATCTACAAAAATCCAATACAATAGTAATACATTACTGATAGCTTCACCTGTTCATTGTTCATAAGAAGCATGAAACATGTGATCAGCATTAAATATTGATTGCACGGGGCCTAAAAAATAGACAAGATGGAGATTTGTGCATAAAAAAAAAGGTGACTTATTACAATAGTTTACAGTGACTGTTGCTGTTTAACGTTGCCTGTGTTTGCTGTCCATTTGTTATGGATTCATAAGTCGTCATTCTGATCAGTCTATTTAAAGGAAGTTGGTCAACATCCGCATAGGGACCTGAAAAGCCAGTTTCCAAATGCAGTCAGAGTTCTGTAGCAGCGATTCAATAGCTACTGTCCTCATTCATCCGTCTGTAAAAGCAACTGTCACAGGCTCAGATTAAAGAAAAAAAATGCCACCGTCTCTCTTACATTTCTCACCTCGATAGAGAAACACATGCAAAAATTACAAATGTATTGGATCACAGAGCACAGCTGAAATACGAAAGAGGGCTTTCTGGCATTACATTTTCTCTGCCCATGTCTTGCTTTCTGTCCTCTAAATACCCTTGACATATTATGTAGGAGATCAGAGGCCCAGGAGAGAGATGTAGGCTGTATGTGGGTGTCAACGAACAATGTGGGCAAGAGCAAGTCCTTATAGAAGGAACATGCAGCACAGGATTTGACTCGTCTCTGTCTTCAGCCAGCGTTCTGGTCAGTGTTGCTGATTCTTTGCATTCACTAAAAAAAGGGGGACAGAGGTTCATGGGAAGTAGGTGATTACAGTGGTTTGCTGTCACTATTTTGCATGGTAAATGAAATCAGTTAGTCAACAGAACATTTGAAGCCAAATAGCAGACCTGTTATGGTCTTATGATTCATATTATGAATAATTTATAAATAGTTGTCTGACTGTGTGTGTGTGTGTGTGTATATGTAATATATATGATTCTCCTCACACTAGGTATTTATAATTTTTTGTATATTTTTCTTGAACGTCCATTTCATTGAAATCTCCAAACTTTAAGCTTTGGTGAACTCGTCTACAATAAAATTCTGTAAGATGCAGCCCCACCTCATCTGATTTTGAATGGTTATTTTCTTGTCATCTTTTATTTAAAAAATAGCAATTTAATAATAAAATTAAGCAAAATGTCCAAAGAAAACTAAAATGTCCAAAGAAAACCAAAATGTCCAAAGAAAACCAAAATGTCCGGTCATGTTTTCCAGCCTGGTTTTATGTAACTGTGGTCAGGGAGGAGCCTCATTAACTGGTCCACTCATGAGGCCTTCATTAAATACCTCAGGCCAGTATTGTGCTGCCAATACCAACCTTACTTCAGTTTGTTGACAGACCTCAGACTTGACAGGCTTTTCTTTTGAGGTGCTGACATTGTCTTTGTAGAGAACAGTAGAAACGGCCACTGCCTCTCTGTTTATTGCGCTGGCCAGCAGCATGGCGGCCGGGCCTGTACGAGCGCTCAGAGGTCAGTGGACATGGTATAGCTTTCACATGGCCCTGAGGTCCTGACCCCCACCTCTGCTGGCCATATTCACCCCCCTCATCCCAGCAAGGACCGAAGCCCTTTGAGCCGAGCCCTCAACCCCCCGCAGAGCGCGCCCCTTCAGCACATTAATAGTGGCACTGGAACTAATTGCCCAACCTTAGATGTGCTTGAGACTCAGATTGCTTCAGCTGCCAGCGTACCACAAACCCCCCAATACTCCACCCCAAACAGAAGAAAACCTTCAAAAGAAGAATCGCAAAATTGCTGGTTTCTCTGCCCAGTCTTTTGGTAAAACACAGTTCCTCTCTTCAAAGGGCTTCATTTATTTCTTTGTGTTACTGTAAATGTGCATCTATTCAAGCTTGTTTTGAAAACATCACCCTCCCTTCTCGTGCTGTGCTCTCGATTTTTGTCTTGCCATTCAGCCATGGCTTGGTTTCGCTTTTATTCCTGCGAGAGGACTGACAAGTAACCACTATGCACCTCGCGCCTTGGCGAGACCTTCCCACACATGCCATCCACCGCCATTTTGTTGCTAACCTCGTCAGGCACGATAAAGCATCAAATCAGCCTTTTGTATTCGGCACACGTATCGGTAATCCTTCCCATCATTCTAAAATATTTTCTTTCAGGCGTGCGCTTTGAACTGTGAATTGCAGTACGGGTGTAAAGTGGTGTCTAGCACCAGACTGTTGCTGTTCACACTGTCACGTCTGCCGTCTCCTCTGCTGCATTCAGCGTCACCCGAGTTCAAAGAAACACTGAAAGAGAGGAAGGCAGCCTGAGAGGCGTTTTATGATTTTATTGAGCAAGAGGAAGCATTGTTGGGAAGGTGTTGGACCGTTATCTGTGCTGTGTCTCTCATAATGTCACTTCAGACAGTGGTGGTCTGCTTGTTTGTGAACGCACACATCTAAATAATGTGTTGCACACCTTGAAGTTGGAAGGCTCAACTAGTATGAAACTATCTGCTGTGATGTCCGCTTGTCTAATTTCTGTGGAAAACTAGATGAGGAGTAATAATGCCTTGTTTTCAGGTAGATGTTCAGATTTCAGCTTCTCCTTAAGCATGTCAGGTCAGTTTACCCACACACAGGTCAAACCCTTTATATTTGTGTTAATAAGCCAAATGGGTTTTCATGCGCAGCACAGATGCAGACAAATGAGCATTCTGGCATCTATATTTTCCTTTTTATTTTCATTTTCAGCAAATGGATTTCACCGAATTTCTGCGGGATGGCACTGAGAAAATGCTTTTACAGAGATTTTTGAAATGGTGATGGAATACATAAAAGCAACATGACCTGTTTAGAAATGCTTATTCCAATGATCACATGAGAGTTAAGAGCATAAAAAGGGGATTCAGCTGAACGTTAATGTTTCGCTTTATGTGGACATTGTTTTTACAACATACAGTTGAATTTTCCGGTACTGTGTCTTTCTGCAATCCAGTGTATCTAAAGGGAAACCCGTATGCTGGTAATGCGAGAAAGAAAAATGAACATTAAGGCTATTTTGTACCTATTTTTGTAACAGTTCAAAGCAAAACAGAACAAAAAAAATATGTAGTATAATACTATGCAGTTCTGTCTGACATAGTGGAGCGTTCTGCATCGATGTATTCAGAGTCTCAGTCTTCACCAGTCTGTTTATATTGTTTGACAAAATAATCACAGCTAAAGGCCCACTGTATAGATTCTGTCTACCTGTTCCAACACCCCTTCTGGCCTCTGTGGATTTAACAGTGTTTGTCCTGGTCTTAAGTTGGAACATGATTTGCATCATTTCCTTCTTGTACTTCTTGTCCTCGACTGGCCCCTAACTAATAATAATACTGTGCACTTGACTCCCTTTAGAATGCAAGCTTCTGATATTACAAATCCCCTCTTCCCAGATTGACTGTATCATTCCTAATAAAAGAGGTTATCTGAGCAGCTTGTTGACTGACAGCAGAATCTTTTAACTGCGTCATTT
Source organism: Selene dorsalis (assembly GCA_900303245.1). Classification (NCBI taxonomy): domain Eukaryota; kingdom Metazoa; phylum Chordata; class Actinopteri; order Carangiformes; family Carangidae; genus Selene; species Selene dorsalis. The sequence continues at coordinate 10,649 of OMNW01024697.1, forward strand.
GTAGCCTGGACGTAACACTGCAGCCTTCTACACCATTGGCTGTGTCACAAACACAGATATCAACCACAAATGATGGACTTCATAAGATTTAGAGAAGTACTTTGAAACAATCTCTGTGAAATAATCCCCAAGTAATTCCTTTCATTTTGTACTCTGATCTCAGCCATCTACTTTTCCTGGTGCTGAGTTGAAAACAGACCACAGGAGTTGCGGTCTTCTTTTTAATGTCATGTAAATCTTAGAAAAACTCTCATTACACACGCAGTGTTCATAAAACCCATTAGCAGCCATGGAAAAGAGCGGTAATGTTTTTATTGGGGGAGGGGGCTCCGTCCAAAAATACCTTGTTTACTGTCTTTTAATTAATTCAGTGAGCTCTTAAAGATGCTAGTTAAAGTTCACGGGAACAGAAGAGAACACGTTTACAGTATGTTGTACATACTGCTCACTTTGTACTTGGACTTATTGGCTCTTTGTTTTATATGTATGTATGTATGTATATGTGTATATATATATATGTATATAAACCAGAGCCAACAAGTTCTTCTCATCCAGTCTCCTTGGCCGCATGGGTCACGTTTTTATTTGCTGTCACATCATAGGTTCCATAAAGAGATAATAAGTTACATCCTATGAGGTTTTAATTGGACTATTTTTCACAAGTATGTCAGTTTTTTTTATTATTATTATTTAAAGTCTCTACAAAGAACTTTAAACTGGACATGCAAAAGTCTCTCATTTCTGCTGATGTCTATGTATCTGTGGGAAGATAAGCTATTTCTAATTAGTGTAACTCTTCACCTTCGGGAGGCAGTGGTCGGGTCGGTCCACCAGACGAACAGATTTACGGCGCTCAGACCAGCGGCGGCACGCACAAGCCAGATAAGCGTTTTTACAATAATATGCGCTAGAGCTCAGTGGAAATGCAGTTTTCATTCTGGCAAAACACTACCGCTTTTGTCCACAGGGGTCGCCAGGATGTTACATTTTAACTTGTCAGTTGTAAAGGATTTTAGCCTCTTTAAAATCCCTTAAACCATTCAGACAAAGTAAAGAATAGGCCCGTTCCCTAAATAGATATAGTCCCATTTATAAATCCTACCATGTGATTATTAATGAGCAAGTTAAATACGTTTTAAGTGGAGAAATTATAGGGTTTGGTTTCAAAGTGTGATGGATCTAGAATTCACAGAAGAATGTGTGGAAGTATAAGAGAAAGTGAAAGGTTTTTTTCAGTGGCTAGTGAAAACTCAGCAGGGTGCACTTGTTTGGGAGACTTTGGAGCTTAGCATTTCATGGACAGTGCACATGATATACAAAGGAGCAATGGCTCCAGATTATTGCATTCCAAAGCAAAGGACATTTGTAGCTCATAGACTTCATGTCAGATTAGGTGTGATCTAGGGCTCGGGCCATAAAGTGAAATAGAACTCTGCACCCAAACTATGACTGACTGAATTCTTTGAGGCTTAGCAGCTCTCGAAACAGATAGCAGCTCCTTTTTAGAAGTATTCAAGTTGTGTTTCTGCATTTAAAAGGAGCTGATACTTCATCCTCTATGCTTTGCCTGAGCCAAGGTTACTGTTCCCATATCACCTACAGCCTATAGGGACATAAAACTGCATCCATAGGTCATTTCCACTGAATAAAATGTTAGGATTAGTTACACTTCTTGAACTCCGATAGAATGGTTGACAATCTGCACTTCCAAGCATTGCAGAGATCTGATGTGCTTGTCATCACAAAGTAACCTCCATCCTTGACATATATTCATTCAGTCTAGTGATTGAGCGCAAAAACTACACAGTAGACACACATGAAGAGGGCAGGGAGCAGAGGAGGAGTCCAGCCATGTTGTGACATCCCCAGCCAGCCATGTCTTTCTCCCTGAGACTGCCTTACAGTGCTCTTCCAGGACAGCATCTGCTCACCCAGACTCATCAGCTCTACCTGCTCCCTGCGTATTTTGGCATCTCATACTTGAGTTGCCACATTCACATGCTGCCAAATAATCCATCACAGGACAAATTTCTTCTTGCTCCTTTAAATAAACTCCATTACAGCAGCAGCAGTGTGTCTGGTGGCTGGTCAGATAATCCTCCATGGAAATGTAGCTGCTGACAGATGTGTGCATGGCTATCAAGAATTACAGCCGCAATAAGAAAGACTAAACTTTATCCTCTTGTAGCAACAATACAGTGATCGAGCTCTGGACTGTTATTATATGGTACATGATCCTGGACTGGACACGATGTGCCAGCTGTAATCCCATGACCATGCACTTCAAATCTTTTTTCACTGCTGATGTAGACATTTTTTTTTTGTTTGTTTTTGCTGGTGTGTAATAAATCTAAGTGCTGTGTGAATTGTTCTTGGTGCTTACATGCCGGAAACTGAATTAATGTTCAGCTCTGGTTGACCTGTTGATCTGTTGATGATGATGTGAGCTGACTCTTCAGAGCTTAATAATGCTGAACTACTAGACGCACTGAGCAGGTTTATCCTCTTGAAGCAACCAAAGGCCTTTCTCCACATAGCACCTTGCTAGGACAGTAAACTGGTCACTTGTCCTGCGTTACACACAGAGAGCACTGACTTTGAATAATGCACATTTACCAAGCAGAGACATACAAAAAAATATCTATTATGGGAAATGTAGAATGCAAATGCAAATCTTGCCATCTGCTGCTTTGAATTAGATCTGGTTCTCTCAAGTCCTCGACTTCATGGGTGTGCAGTACTGAAATGCCCTTTCCAAGTAGAGGTGCAAGCAATTATTATTTTCATCCTAATTGCTTTTCCCAGTAATAATTTCATTCTAAAAGGTGAAAAGTGGTGAAAAGGTATTAACAAAGCAAACAAAGAAAAAAAAGGAAATCCTTGCATTTCAGACCCTGAAACTAGAGTATGTTAGAAAGTTAAATCACCTGAAGCTATAGTATGTAACGCTTCCTTCCGGTTTAGAGCATATTTATGACTTTTTCATGTTGAAAGCAGCAAGTAATTTACCTAAAAATGAGTATTCATTTTGTGGAGTTTGGTAAGTGATATGCATGTATGGAGAATGGAGTTGAGCAGTGACCTATGGTTTCCCATATGAGCAGTCAACTAACCAGTTTATCCAGTTTTAGGTTTACAAGTTACAACTGTTTGTGGATCGTGACCATTATGTTTGTGGATCGTGACCATTATGCAGATATGTGCAGTCTGCACAATGCAAATTAACTTCTCATTTTGTGTTAATCATGTCATTAGCAGCTGGCAACATTTGCTAATAGTGACCGACTCGCATGGTGTCACCCTTCTCCTCGCACGTTTTCATAGTGGCTCTTTATTTACACGGTGCAGGGCTTATTAAAACTGTAGCTGCTCTACCTTCCACAGTTGTACACAGTCACAGTAGTACAGTCAGAGGTGCTTGTTTTTGTCTCTGGTTAGATGTGTTTAAAAGCTTGAACTCATGTCTATTTGTACGGAGCATATTGTAATTGAAGATTCTGAAATTGCCTTGAATGTGAGGCGCTGAACTTATGATGATCGGGTAGAGTGGGAAGAAAAAAAAAAGAACCACTTACACTTTTTAATGTTTTATTTAATGTTTATCCGAAAACCGTGTTACATAGAGGACTAAGGGGAGGGTAACATCAAGATCTCCACTCATGGCTTTAGAGAAGAAAAACATCCTTTGTCAGTTATCATACAAATTAAATTGTAAGAATATGTTGTGAATAGGGCACTCGAGTGTGTGTGAGACAAGCTTATGACCTTGCGAAAAGTCATTCTCGTTGAAGTTCTTTCCACACTTGTTTACCCCCTTCACCAACCAAATGCAACAATTGCTAAAGTTGCTTTTCCGACGTCAAGTGCTGGTGCTCAGGCTCCTCGTGTGTCCCTTCAGGCTGAGGCGTGCATGCATTTGTTGGACAGTCAGTCCGTTTGTCCATCTGGCTAACATGTGGGTCCAAAGACAGATATTTTGGCAACTATAGATTTGCTCACTGAGGTGAATTGAATTTGGTTAGTGGTTTATGCAAATTGTTTCAACTTAGATTTTTTTAAATTTTGCACCATTAATCATTAATAAACCATTTTGATTGTCTGCTGACATTTGAATAAAGGACATTTTCTAACTTGCTGTCACACAGGAGTGTGTGAACCTGAAATCTCAGCTTAAAACACAAGGCATTTAATTTTCAAAAGCTTAATGAGTACCTTGGATTTTTATTTCTGTTAGTTTAGACTATAACCATGAGAGAGTCATGGTGTGTTACCATACCAAATACAGTCTTACTGCTGGGTTCCCCAGTTCTTCATTTACTGTTTGTGCATATTTGATATGAGCTTGCAACCTGTTTTTTCTCTGTCAAAATAATAGTAAAAGGACGCAGCTACAGATGTCATGTGTGTTTTGAATGCATTTGTAGGACCATTAACTTTAACAATTGGAATGGAAATTTATACAACAGGTTGCTGAAGTTGATTCATCATTACTGACTGATTACTGCTGACCGTAGTTGTAACAACTGTTTGTGGTTTAATGTAGTAAAAAAGCAGAACTGGACAGCTTTCTATCATCAACCACGATATCAAAATGAAAAAAGTCAATTCAGCGGTGAGGAGTAAACACTAGGTCTCCATTATGTGCAATAAATCCTAAACACAGATCAAAAGGCCGGCAGTGCATCAGCAGAAATATTTTCCACATGATTTTTCCACCACCTTGCTGCTGTTTTTCAGTTGTTTTGTGCTTTAACTAGTATTTTTCAGGCAGGTGGCAGTGCAGCAGATTAGGCTGAGCACCTTCCGACTAAAGCAAGCTGTCATAGTCCTGTGCATGTACTGGCTGTAAAATTGATCTGATTGCCATCAATTGCATCTGTCCAGAATTAAGAAGCAGTTTATGAACTCATCTAATTAAATCGTATGCGGCTGTGCTCATTTGCATCATCAGTATTGCTATATAACCAGCCACATTCAAGGCATGTGGTAAAGCTAAAGTTTGCAGTTGGGCAGTGATTTTCAGTAGGTTTAGTGAATTTACTCTTCTTCGCCCTTACACCTGTTGCTGTGGTGTTTCTCTGCTCTTTCAGCCAGGATAGATATCACATCCTGTGCTGAATATCCACACCTTACCATTAGTTTCAGACATTGAAATCATTAGTTGATACTTTTCAGTGCTACAGAGGTGCAAGATCCAGTCCTACCTTTATGTTCTCCTAAAAAAACAAATATACTCATCTGTTCCTGTTCACCAGAAGTCAATCTCAGAAAGAGAAAAGGAGATTCAACCTTCTAGCTGCCTTTTTGTGCATGGTCTTTTGTAGTTACTGCAATCTGTAAAGGAAGAACTAACAGTGACAACCCAGCTTTTTGAATGTCTTTGATGCAGATGACCAGATCTGTTTTTTTGTTTTTTTTTTTAGCTCAGATGCAGCTTCAGCTTCATCATTTTACATCATTATCAGCTGGTAAGCAACAAAAGTGATACGTGGCTGTTTATTCTCCCACCACCTCCTAATTTGTTGACGGTTGTATATCCCAAAATATGGAACTAATGAGATCAGCTCTTAACATCTCAGTGTCTCTATTTAAAACAACGATACCACTGATTTCACCAAAAACAAACACAAGAGCAGAACAGCAGCTCAGGAGAGCAAACAGGGCCTCAGTGACTCATGTGCACGGCTGAGAATATGCCTTTTCTAGCCCCCGCCTGCGGTTTTGGAGATCATTTGGCCGTACCGTCGTGTCACTGTCACCGTCTAATCTCATTGGTAAGCCCCAGGCATGCCACAGTGTCCTGGCTGCCCACATCTGAGCAAACACCCTTAGAGAGAAAGACACCAACCTTTCAGTGAGGTGACAGAGGAATGATAAGCGAGGGAGGGAAGGGTTAGGGAAAGAAAATATACAGTGCAGTTGCAAGCACCTGTCTCGATATTCATCTCAGTGGTGTATGAACAGAATCCTCTGTCCGCCTACAAGTGATACCAGTGAGTGGCTTTGGGCAAGAGCAGAACTGTACTGCAACATGGAGACTGTCTGGATTCATACATTAGGATCCTTCCTTTATGTGCCTTAGCACTTGGAAGTAATGATGCAAGTGGGGCTGAGTGATATGAGGAATTGAAATAGTGATTTTCCATAAATTTAACCACTGGCTTGTAGTACATGCTGCAGTATTGAACATTACAAAGTTATAATAAGTATAGTCACTAATTGAATTGTTTTCCAGCTGTTGCTGTTACATCCTTCCATATGTTTTAAGAAAAAAAGCAATGTAACTCACATTTAGTTAGATAATAAATAATAATATAATTCATCCTATATAATGTATTCCAGAAATAATGATGGCAAATAATAAATATAGGATAGTTGTATATACCAGGAAAATACAGAGTGTATGCAACAGTGAATCAGTCCACAGTAATTTCATGAAGAAACAGCTGTTGCTTATCATGTCCAAAATTTGTCAAAGATTATCTTGCTCAGTGTAGCAGGAAACCCCTATCTGCTGAGAAACATCCATGTGTCATGTTCTTGATGCTCCCGGTTGCCTCAGTATAAAATGTTGTGCTGGTTTCCATGTAGGAGAATGTTTTCCACCTTCCAAAGGAAAGGCATAGATAGAAGTGAGAGGAAAAAAGAACAGCTTTAACCTAACGGGGTTTTTCTGCATGTCGACAAAGTCACACCGTGATTCTGAATGAACCAATTAAGGTGGTCAGACATGTCCTCTTATTCCACTTCCCCCACCGTTCCCTATTTTGTAACAAAGCTAATTAAAAATGGCGTGTTTTGTCTGACATGGCCAGTGCCAGTCACAGTGCTGACTTTGTTTGGAGGACCGAGATGTTGCCAACAGGAATGGCTCCAGCAGAGACTATTGAAAAGAAGGCTCATTTCCATGCTTCAAAATAACACCAGGGAACAATCAAGGTCGTGTTTATTAAAACACATCAGAGAGGTGGACTCCCCGCCAAAAGCCCTGCTCAGCCAAACGCAACGCCCGCTCTGTGATCACAGAGAGAGAAATGCATTTGTCGTCATTTTAATAAAATGATAAGGTGGCTGGATCCACATGGTCACGCTGGGATGTTTGTTTTTACAGCCTTTTTGCGGACTGTGTGGAGTTAATCCTCCTTTGTAATCAATTCCTTTTTGTATCACTTTCAATAATAAAAGCAGTCTGGAATGAGAACACCGTAGAGGAGACATTTGACAAAGAAAGGTTAGAGTGTGTGCGAACATGTGGACAAGTGTGTGCAATAACTTTCTGCAACAATAACTCTGGCGTGCGGTATTTAAACTTATTCAGCATCTGGCGAAATGAACGCAGACCTCAAAATGAGGAAGTGATAGTGAAATGTAGGAAGAGGAGCTGCTTCCAGTTCCATTTGATAGGCTATTTGGAAGCACTCACATGAGCCTGTTTTATTCTTAGCACAGGCGACTATACAACACTGAGTTTACTAAAGTGCAGTAGGAAGCTAATACAGGAATTAGGAGGGACTTTGACATCATATGTATGAAAGTTTTGAAAGTCTGGTTATTTATATCATTTGATAAAAGCTAATTACATGTTTTGAGAAATGCAAATTGATGCTACAAACAAAGTTAAGGTTATGTTTATGACAAATTTATGTTTAGAATATGAAAAAAACTGCACCAGCACTGGACATGTTATTTTGTGATGCAAATAAGACAATATAAACAAATCTTGTCTTGTTCTCTCTCTTTCAAACCTCATTATCATTTCATTAACTGAGGTATGTATGTGACGTAGCTCCTGAGAGCAGTACAGCTGTTTGCTGTCTTACTGCTTTTTGTCATCTGAATTAGAAAATGGGGAGGTGTGGGGGAGAAGAATGTGAATGAGTGGTGGGGCAACAGTTGATACATATAATTTTGAGAATAGCCACACAAAGGTAGTTTTGATTCACTTAATGTGCTACTTCCCATTACTGGCCTAAAGACGGATTGATTTGACATTGTTTTGTCCGCCTGAACATCATCTAAAAACAATTAAGAGGCCGGACAGGAGGCTGGTGTGGTCAAGTGTTGGGTGGGGTCACAGTGAATATCTAACTAGCCAAGGCAGGCCTAAACAAGACCCTGTCACCACCTCTCCCTGCAGAAGCTGCTGGCCTGGTCCTCGCCTCTGCTTGTCCCTTCAGAGCTGCAGATAAGCAATCGCCTTGAGCTGATACACAAACTTTTAAAGACAGTGCTCATTACACACACGCGCACACACATACACGCACACACACACACACACATACACCACGCCAGTTTCCTTCAGAACTGGATTGACATGTGTAAAATGGATGCCTTTGCCGATGCCATTGTCTGGCGGTCAAGCTTTGCATCGTTTCCCTCTCGGACAAAGGTCATTCATCACGACAGCATAAAGCTCTGGCCATTAGCAGTTGATGAATGACCTGGCCTACCGGTCAAGCCTTGACCTCCCTCCTCCCGCTCTTGGTGGGGTAATCTACTCCTTTTCTCAGGACTTCAGTCAAACTTTGAAAAGTGTTCAGCCTGTTGGATGTGAAAGGTGGAGCTGGAAGTTTCCAGTTGGTCAAGCTTTACTGTATGTATTTGCTCACACACAAACACACACACACATATGTACACATTGGTCTTACCATAGTTGAGAGGACACTCTTTGACATTAGGCACTCCCTAGGCCCAGAATGTTCACACAAAGATGGTTTCCAACCAAAATTTGTCCACACAGAGAGAAAGACATTTATGCACACACACACACATAAATATATCCACACACAGGATGCTCTCAGACCTTATCTCTGCTGCTTTTAGGACAGCTGTTGAGTGCAAGCAGCTGACCTCTGACCCCAAACTCCACTAGGCTCCTTCCCTCCCACCACCACCAGTACAACCAGCATGACAACCCCCACCCGTCTATAAATTCCTTCCCTTTCCAGCTCTTCAGCACTTTGTTGTCTGTCTGGTGTTTGTCCAAATAGGAATTTCCACTGTGCAAAAATCACAAATGCTAAAAATATATCACACATGTCATTTACACCATTTAAAGAAATCGGATTTCTGACCTATCTTTCCTTACACGTGCACTCTGTGTACATTTTTTTTAATGACACCATGTGCAAGGAATTGGGATCGGCCCACCACCAGTTGCATAAATTCCTCCTTTCCACCTCTGCGAGTCTGAAACATATGTGAGGGGCTGGGGTCTTTTAAGGTCAGCCCATAGGACTGAAAAGGGGGTCTTTACTTTTCATCTGTGCGTTGCGCCTCTCTCTCGTTGGCCACGTTAAAACCATTTGCTCTGTGCGGAGGTGGGGGGAGGTTTTGGTTTTCGCCTAGAGGGCACTACTGCCTTTAACATAAGAAACTTCCACGGCAACCTGAACACACACACAGTCAAAGCCACACAAGCAAAGATAAGTGGACTGTACAGCAAAGGTGCCAGTGTTCAATGAAGTCAGAAAGTGTTAAAAGCAACACCATCAGAGCTTAGAGGAGGCCAGTCAACATCTGTTTGCACTGGAAAGTCGGGTCAGCAGAACAATTCAAATGTTTTGTTCCCTGAAAAGGACAATTCAAGGCTGGAGAGTCTGGTGAACAGAGAGAATGGGTTTTCAAACACTAAATGGGAAATATTCCCTTTTACAACAACCTAATATCATAGAGGGAAAATGCTCCATTGAGTGATGTGTTCATTTAAACAGAGAGTACTTATTCCAAGAAATGACTAATGGCCCCTTCAAAGTGTTAGATTTTCAGGCTACATGTTACATGCATTCTTAAACTAGTAGTTTGTAATGTTGTAGCAGGTCCAGGTACAGCTTGCACATGTGTTGAATGTAAAATTTAATCACCTGTCAGCAACAGATGTCAGATAGTAGACTACAGTACAACATTTCCCTATGAAACGTAGTGGAGAAAATGTACAAGTGGAAATATTCACATAATCTACCAGTGTGGGAAAATTAGAGAGTAAAAAATGCAGATAAACAACATGGCCTCTAGACCTACGTAATCATGAGCATGTATTGTCTGACACTGGTGGGGAGGTGCAGGTGCAAATGTTCTCACTGCAGAGGGGAGGATAATTAAGTGCGAGTGAACACAGAGAAAACTAAGGTACTTCAGAATTGAACTATAATATACTTCATTACTTTTCGAGTAACTGGTTGGTGCACATTTGCAACTTCAAACGCATCCTTTAATAATGAGTCTGGAGCTGCTGAGTGTGTTGTCAGTTATTGCTTCAAGATGCAATGCAAAGCTTTCTCTGTGTTCTGTAAAACCTCAAGCCAAACTCATTTATAACAACACTCGGGCTGTGTGAGGACAGCTGTGGAAAGGAGTGGTGTTTGGCCATAGGATTCACAGCTGATGCATGTTACATTTAATGCTTGAGCCCTTACAAACACTAGTTACAAAGGGTAACCTTAAATAACCACGGTGTTTCTACAGCACTGTGTACTTTGTATTTTACACTGTATAGCAGCCTGTTACTCTTAGATATTTGCCGTTCCAGCCTGTTGGAGCTGTTGTTCATGCTCATGTGAAGACCTTGGTGATTTTTTTTTTTTTTTAAAGAATTTGAACTTTTTTTGGGGAGGGAAAACATGTTCACTGCAAAAATTAAAAATATTTAAAGTTCATGGTAAAAAAGCGAAAACCTATCAAACCACAATTAACCATGCTAAAGTCAAAGTTCTGCAGAAAAATCTTTAAGTTTTCTCAATAATGACCAGTGAGTGTGCACATCCTCGTGCACACATCCAGATTTCTCTGTCCTCACTCGCACTTAATTGTCCTCCCCTCTCCCTTTGCAGTAAGAAAATTTGCCAAGTGCCAAATGAAATTGAAATCAACCTATGTGTTAAGCAATGAGCAGGGGAGAAAGAGAGGCACAGCAAACTACACTTGACCGCTCTTGACAATAGCGCCTGCTCCCACCAAATTCACATTGATTAATTAATTAAAATCCCTTATTAGCAAATTGACTGTCTCTGCTGATTATCAAATTCAGTTTCTTTATTAGACGCAGCTGCCGCGCTGTTGCCTCGATGCTCCATCTCTGCTCTCTATCTGAGCCACTCAGCTCCACAACAGCTCTCATCCATCCGTCTGGAGCAGTCCTCTGTGAGCAAACAATCAGACTGGACCCAGTGATGATGATGAGTCCTCTGCCAGGGTGTGAATTCATTCTCTGGGGAGACCGGGTCTTTCAGTGTATTTGTAATGTAAGACTGACACATGCAGCTAAAGGATCATAACTGTGTACAATTAGTTTCAAATGCACACTTTTACCAACCTATTAATAATGAATGTCATATATTTTTTCAAGTTCTCTTCCAGACAGTTATTGGTTTCACCTCATTTCTCCATGGTGTGGAAATCATATAGCAGACTATAGAAACTTGCTTAAGCTATTCAGTATGCAAAATTTATTCCAGCATACTTTGCAAAATAGGTATTTGTGGTTCAAAGCAGTTTATTATAAATAGGCTAAAATTGTTTTTGTGTATCAGCCTGAAATTTGGCTTTTTGTTCATTCAAGTGTTTTTTTGGCAAGTTAATTTGTCATGTGAAGGCAGTGCTGTATCCCAAGGTGCTTCTGTCTTTGAGTGGGTGTAGACGGTCATTTTGCTTTAAAGCACTGCCAATCCTCAAGTCATTTGATAAGGTGGATTTCAGTGAAGTCTCAGTGCTGTTTGTGATGCTTTTCCATCTAGTCTTTGCCATGTTATGGCATGAAAATGGTCACATTTATTGATGTCAAATGCCAGTAAACAGCACAGCGAAGGCCAACTTTAAATGGTCAGTGCACCCAAATTACAAAAAACAGAGTTTCTGACTTAGCCTACCACGGGTGGTACCTAACCATGCAGATAGTTTTATTTGTCCAGGTTTCAAGACATCCGTCAAACTTTGCCAAATTAAACCAAAACTGTCCACATGGTTAGACACCACGAGAGGTGAATCAGGGAAATGTGTTTTAGTAATTTGGGTGAATTGAGCCTTTCATACAGCCTCCAAAAGTCCTTACCAGTGTGATTGTCTCTGCCAGAGCTTGGCTTGGCACTTTTATATTAACTAAAAGCAGTATTTTGTAATTCAAGAAAATGGTGAGCAGGCATTTCATTTATCACTTGTGCATTCATGGATGGTATGCATGTCTTTCTGAGAGTCATATCATGATGTGACATGGTGATAAAACAAGCGAATAAGGCAACAATCGTCTCATTGACCCTTCAGCTGATGATATGTTGACCTTAGGCAGCATTCTTTACATCCACGCAGTTGTGTGGCACCACAGTGGGCCTCACAAATGACCCTGTTTACCCTGGCTGAACCAGGAGGAAGGAACCATGAAACACAGACGCACAGTGGAAGTGATGGCTGGCCCATATTGGAGCCGATGGATATCTTGCTCCATGCCTCCAGCGCCAGGGGGAATGAAAAAGCCGACAGTGTGAGAGGGCTGGCTGGCCATCGGACCACATGGACGGCTCTGTGTAGGGCTATTGTGGCCAATGGCTTTGTCCAGATGGTTCACATACCTTTAGTCGTGCTCTGGGTGAGGAATGCGCTCCCTCGGGACGGTTCCCGACCCTGGAAACAAGGGCCAACATAAACACCCATCCCCAACCCCCACTGTGGCCCTCACCTAAAATCCCCACAATCCCTGTTAGAGCTGATAATGAGGTTGAAGCAGAAAGATGAGAAAAGTGTCATACCACCTTAAAATGCAGGCAGTGGTTATTGTCCTCATCTGGACCTTTTTTTATTCAAGTATTTCCATCCTTATTGGGAGGTTTGTGCATTACACATTTCAGGAAGAATTAAGGGTGACAAAAGTGGTTTGTCACATGATAGTATTAGGATGCAGTGTTCTGAAGAAAAAAATGTGTGTGTGTGTGTGTTTGTGTGTGTGTGGAGGATTATAGCCTGACTAATTACCTTGTAAAGTGCTGTTCCTTCCATTTAAAACACAGCAATGCCACAATTCCAATAAACAAGCATTATTCCATACAAAAACGCGGCGAGAGCGCGGCCTGGAACCCTCTGTTCCAGCTGTCTTGTAAACAGCGGTCGTCATGGATGGATGATTTTGTTCCATTTTTATCAGTGTGCATCTGAAATGCTGGTATTTATATTTTGCTATCTTATGCAAGTGGGGAAAAAAATTCCACATAAGTCTATTTAGCCGTTCTCAAAGATAAGTGTTTATTCTGACATTTGCACAGGGAGGAATTAGATTCTCGTGTTTACAGTACAACTCTGTGCTCCTGTGTGCCTCTTCTCCCAGCAGTGGTGGGTTTCAGGTTAATAACAGGGGAATAAAATAATATTTCTTTGTTTTCTACACGAGGAGCTGTCTCCTTTCTGAGATTTGTTTACCAGCTGTAGCGTAAAGACAACAACATCTAAATGAGAGACTGAGCAAAATATACTTTGAGAGGGAAAGAAAGGAAACATCTCACTCTTGGCTGTGATTTCTCCTACTAGTATAGACTGAGGAGAAAAAAACAAAAGTTGAAAAATCTGTCAGTTTTCTCTTACTTTGGCTTTAAGAGCTTCTCCAGAAGTCGGAGGACAGCTGGTGTCCCCTGACTGTGGCTTTGTGGCTTTGCGGGGCTGCTCTCTGTAGCTCACTGCCAAAAAGGATGAAAGTTGAATTTACAGCCTTGCAAGTAGTGGTTGTATATGTCTGAACTGTTTTGATAATGGTTTCTCCCTCATCAATTCTTCTTTGCAAACAGGCACTGCTACAACCGCATATAAGCGAGTTTATGAGAAACATTTATTTTGTTTCTATGATATGAAACTGAATATTGAACAGTATGTTATTGTATATCTCAAAACAAATGTCATATTTTTGGTGACATTTTTATTTCTGAAGCATGAAATAACTGGATTGCAGAGCTGCATCAAAGGAGGGAAAGCTGTAAGTAGCTCTGTAGTAAAGCAATTGACAAGATTTAGGTCTAAATCAATCTGTATGATGAAAGAAAATGTGAAGCAGGCTTCAAGTAAAGGATGGCTTAAAGCCAGGCAGACTACTGTTTTCTTATCCTCTAGTCCTCCTCTTTCTTTTCTTCCTCCTCTGCTGGTATCGAGGCCCGCGCTCCCTTGCACATCTGTCGGCATGTATCCGCCGCTCAATCGCTCTCGCTGGGCCACGGCGGGTTCCCTAACAGCTCAGTATGGCTCTTCCATTAATCAAAGACACTTCCAGTGTCCCATTACAGAAACACTGCTACCTGGCCTGTCTGAAGCTGACAGCTCGCCAATTCATCTTCGAGGAGAAAAAAAAAAGCCATTGTGGCACGCCAGTCGCCTTTACCTGTTCAAACGGAGGGCTGTTAAGAGCGCAGGAAGACCCCTCTGAAATTGTTTTCTCTGGGTCAGGCAAACAACAAAAAAGGTAAATTGCTTGTCTCAGGTAACACACAGGAGGAGTTTGGTGGTGGCAGTGGGTGCTAGGGGGGAAATGGATTTGGATGGAAGAGTGGGTCAGCGACAAAATAAGAGGATGGAGATGTGTTTGTTAAGAGGCTGATTTCAGTGATGCTACAGGGGATGAAATGCACCGATGCAGTTTACTGAAACGGCCTAAACACTGTCCTGACACCTCAGAAGACCTCTGCAGAGGCTGGCTGCCACTAAGTACATCTCCTTATACCTCCCTTGCTGCCTTAAGATGGCAGGTCAGGGTGTTTAGGTTTTTGTCTTGGCGACGTTGAACACACTGAGGGAAACTGCAGAACATCTAAACTTCACATAAAAAAATGGAGGTTTTCACTTTGAGTCTATCTTGATATTCTGTAAAGGTTGTCATAGACATCATGCTTTAGTTTATCTCTCCAGCCATATTGGCCATTGTCGCTGAAATGACCTATACAGTTCCTCTATTTTTGAGAGCTATTTATGAAAATAGAATGAATGAAAATGAAATGAATCATCCAGGGATCCAGAGGAGGACAATCATAAGAAATGTAAGAAGTAAAAAATGTCAAAGCTTTTATGAAATGGCTACAGATGTGATTCATTGTTGTTATATCACTTGCTACTGAAAAGGTAATTAGACAGAGAGATGTGTGGAACGTCACACGTCATTACTGTTTAGCAAAAGCCTCCACTGTCCTAAGACTGTGAATGGAATTTGATAAAATAGAAGGTTTAAAGCTTTGTTCAATGATTTATGGCCACTAGGGGGCAGAAAATCGGTCAGATGAAGTTGCTGGTGGCTACTGTGTTAGTAAACACTGGTCTATTTTCACCCACCAGGCATGAAGCTACATTTAAGCATTCACTGGAGTCAGGTTTCCCATATTCATTCAACTTTTAGCTCGGGTTTGGTCTCCACCACCCACTGTATATGGTTTTTCACCTTCTCCACTTCTGTTCATTGTGTTGCTGCTTAACACAAAGGCTGATGCCGCTGTTTCTATTTATTTATTTGTATAGGCACACTGTTTACAGTGTCTGATTCAATCAAAAACGATGGTTACGTATGTAACCTTGTATGAATTTCGGATGTAGAAACTGATTCAGTAGAAATGAAATAGAACTCAGTTTTCAGTAACAGAGGTCATTGGTGAAAACATTCCGTTTTCAATTTTAGGTTTTCGCCCCCACATCCAATAAAGGTTTTACAGTTAATAGTTTCTCCCTTTTATGTGGTGAATGTTGAACCTGTTGAATTTAACTTCAACACAGTCTTTGGCAAATCATTATAGGATCAAAACAAGAGTTTGAATCAGTCCACAGTTTTAAAGTTATGTTGTCAGAATGCATTTCCAGCAAAAAACAAAAACAAAAAAAAACTGAAGTGTGTGCCGTGCAGACATCGTCCTCCAAATAACTCAAGCCAAACCAAAACTTCTTTATTTGGACTAATCGGAGGCAGGGCAGGTATTAGATAGAATAAACTCACGTGAGCTGCTGGCTGGGGGACATTTGCACTAAAAGTAAAGTTGACACAACAAAGTTTCAGTTGTGAAGTTCTTTCCATTTTAATCCCTGTTATTATTTTAAAGTAGTTTGTTGGCACCCAGACTGTAAATAGTTTACCCTGTGCAGTTTAGAGGGAAAAGGCAACGTGAACTGTGAAAACCCAGCTGCAGCTCAGGCTGTGTGGCTCAGAATTGGCAGCTGGTAAATTCGACATTTTTAGCTTCTTGGAAGTAGAGGAGTGGCGAGTGGC
>OMNW01024699.1:0-10745 GCA_900303245.1 Selene dorsalis
GGATCCGGTGGAAGTCCGCTGTTGTTGTTACATTACGCTACATTACGTTACGTTACGTTATGTTACGTTACGTTACGTTACGTTACGTTACGTTACGTTACGTTACGTTACGTTACGTTACGTTACGTTACGTTACGTTACGTTACGTTACGTTATGTTACGTTATGTTACGTTACGTTACGTTACGTTACGTTACGTTACGTTGCGTCTAGCAGTGTCGCTCAGGTTACAGGTATGAGGTGCACCTGTGAATAAAACTTACTCATTGCATTTCAGGCAACCTTTTGCAATGTGTTTATCGTGCATGTTGACATCGCTGTGATGATGAAAATAAGATTAATTGTGCAGCCCTAAAAGTAACCAATATCTTTGATGGAAGTGACAATAAAGTATCACAGGATTGTGTTCAGTTTTTGATATTCAAGTAATTCAATCACTCTGATTTATGTTGTGCGACAGTTTTAGCTTAAATGACTTTATTTATCAATTGTATTAATGAGCAACTAAAATGCAGTCATTTATGGTGTTTCATTAAAACTGGAAGCAGATTTTAGCTTTAAGATTAATTTAATTTGTAATGTGGATAGAAAAGAACCTCAAACATTTTATTCCCTCATAACTGATAGACAGGATGTCAAACATTTACTCTGCGCTCATACATAAAGCGAAAACGACCTTACCTGTATTTTGTTTTCCTCCTGTGAACACATCCTCTCCAAAGGATCTTTGAACATCTGAAATTACAGCTGACAGATCCCTCGCTTGTTAGATCACAATATCAATCAGTGAAAACACAGGTTTCCCTTTCTCCTCTGATCTACACCACTAACACAGGAAAGCGCCGGAGTCTTCCCAGCATGCCTCAGCTTGCCCCTTCCCAACCCCACAGCAAGCAAGATCTGAAACCATCTAACACCCCTCTTCACTGTTATGTGCACATAGTAATTGTGATGATATCAGAGGAGCACTTGATCTCTCTCATTTAGGGGTGTTACTTTGTTATTGATAGAGTGAAGTGGGCCAGAATGGGACAGCCAGAGGCGTAATACAGAACGGTGTCTTTAGTTGAAAGATAGGTAGCTCTGCCTCTTATCTACGGAAAACGGTTTGAAAAGAAAAACTTGTGTGTCTCTGGGTGAGTGTGTGTGTGTGTGTGTGTCTGTGTGTGTATGAGGGTGTTCAAAGTGCCGTGACATCCTCCTGTCAAATCAAAGGTAATGTGAGTGGAAGAAAATGCTGGAGACAACTGAAGTTTGTGTCTTTTTCATCACAAAGGTGTAGGTTTCTCCTTTCCAGCTACGGTTAAATTCTGCTTCTGGTTCATCTTATGGCTGCTTTATCAAGATACCAAAACCAACATCCCTGTTTATCCATCACAGTGAACAACAAACTAATCTTCATTTTGTCAAGATTTAGTTTATTTGCAAATATTTTAACATGTCATGTCTCTCTGGACACATAGATGACTCAATCAGATTGAAGCTCTGAACCTCATCAAAACAAAACAAAACAAAGACAGCTGCAATATAATATATAGATATCAGAAATATCTATAAAAAAATAATTCAAAATCTATCCAATCACAGCATCATAGCCTGAAATATCTCATCCAATGATGTCCCTAACAGTTGTTGAGAATTTCCACGTACCCCCTCCTTAGTGGAGATGCTATTCCTGAGGACTAACAAGTGGCAATGATCACACTGCAAACACTTAGCTGAGACAAAAACAAACGAGATAACCATGTGCAGTACCAACCGACCAGCACAGTGAACTGCACACTGTTAGCATGAATAAGAACTCCTGTCTGTGGGCCTTGTAAACATCAATCTTGAGTCTAATTTAATCATACGTACAAAGACTGACAGGTGCCTCTGATTTTTTATTTTACTAATGAGTTTTGTGAAAATAGGAAGAAGTGATCGATACGTGGCTGTGCCTGAATAGGTCATTAAGAGACTTCTCCTTCAGTTCAAAACTCAGGAGCAATAAAGCTCCACGCTCTTTATTTTTCCTATTTGCAAATCTATTTGACTAATGCTTTTTCAGTGAATCACACCTTTCTCTTCATCACTGCGTTATTGTCTTTAAATTCCCTTTCTGATGGGCTTGCTGTGTTTCTTACCCCTTTATCCTTCAGCTTCTGCAGCCTTTCAATCCACTCTTTGGCACAGCTTTGGAATCTCTTCAACAGGCAACCTTTCTCACATCCTGATTTAAAGCTTTTTTCTTTGTGTTATTGGTAAATTCATAAGCAGTTTTTTTTTTTGTTAAAGCAATATAATGTACCCAGGAGTGCAAGGCCATCCTGGTAAATAGGCTTACATATTGATTGCTGGTGTGATACAGAATGAGAGCTTGTTTTGTCTTTCAAATGCTGCGCCACAGAAATCTCTTCAGACTGCGCTCTGTGTTTCTTCCGAGTATTTTTCCCCTGATTCTTGAGTGGCATGTGTTCTCTTAGACTGACACTTAAAACATGGTTTTGTTCAGAGTCCTCTTGCAGTATGACCAGATTTGATCATTGGCACTCAGATGGCAAGCACATTAAAGCCTGAACAATACGTCCCTTGCCTCATCCACCGCCTCCTGCTGAAAAGGCTTCAGTCAGCTGAGCTCTCCCAGGTTAGATTGGCTGTATGATCAAATGGAACGGACCCTATTAGCCACTGAGCGCTCACTTAGCCTACCATGGCTGACCCCTCTGTGCACTGTAGCCAGGAGCTAAAGTGTGGATGATGTCGTTGTTAGCCTTTGTGCTGTACTCACCCCCTGTCGTCACACTGTTAGCTGTCTGCCTCTCACAGTAGCCCTAAGTGCCTGTGACAGTCCTAATGAATAGACATGGCCTCGCTTTGCAATGTGGGAGAATTTTTTTTTCACCCAACTGCCGCCTCAGCTTTTAAAAGCTTTACCAAGAACTCTTAAAGACTCTGTCAGCTGGCAGTGTTACTCCAACTGGTCGCTGCAGATACAATCCTTTTTGCTTGTTGGCTTCCACAACACAAGCTGAGAGGGTGAAGGTCTGACATTTTCTTGACAATTTTGTATTTATGTTGAGTTGTGCCTGCATTGTGCAAAGGTTTAAATACAAAGGCTTGCTGTATACAAAGGGCTTCTTCTGTACCGTTAAAGCGCTTAAACTGGTAGGCTGGTTATTGAATAGAGTGTTCAAGGCCAGTATGAGGGAACATCAGAAGGAAAAATGTGGGCACCGGACATGGTGCTGAATGGAAATGTTCCTCTGTAATTTGTGACTAAAAATACAAGATGTGAAATAAACAGAGGAACAACCCAAACAATAAACTGCCTCTTGTTAACGATGATTAATCTGAATTCACCTTGTCTCTTTGAGCCTGTCAACACAATGAGGAAAAACATAGAGTTCACGAGTAGACCTGTTTATCAGACCAAAGCATTCTGGCTTGCCCCCGATGGACATTTAAACCCAGTGAAGTGGGCAATAAAAGCTTAGTTTGAATAACCACTATCTGAATTGTTGTGTCTCCATGGGCTGACCTGCTGATAACGAGGCCCTGGCAACAACACAGCACCCTCGTGCCAACTTACTCAACCATTTAATGTGCCTAGAGCAGCTCTGATGTCTGGCTGACACTTAACATCACACAAACCCCCCAATCCCCCCCACACCCCTCCTCCATCAACCCTCCTGAACCCTGTAGAAATTACAATACAGTTCATATGTTTCATGTGCAGTTGAGCTCAGGCTCAGTTACAACTGTGGGATTTAATTTCATCTAAAGTCTTGAGGACACGTCCTTCTTCAAAGTTGTAGAGTATTACAATCACATTTGTGTGTCTCACCACAGAGATTAGCGTGTGCACAGGGACCTGAGGGGAAGAACCTTCAGTGTGCTGCTCACAGATCAGAGAGGACGTTGCTCATGTTTTTTCATTATTGCTGAACAATGACAAAATTGACAGGCAGTCACACACGGTTCGACAGTCACCCATCAGCCTGACTACAGATTTGCGCACCATCACTTCAATGTGTATGCTTCTTTTTTTTTTCTTTTAACTTCACCTCAGTAGTCAGATATTTATATAAACCCCAACTACAGCTTCAGATTTGTGAACACCACCAGCTGCCCCTCCCGCAGATGGAAACAGGCAACATCACAGCCCCTAATTTGGTATTAGTGGCAACATGATGATGCATTTCTAGTACCCAACAAACCCATCTTATTTTCATCATGACATGTCTTGAATTGATCATTTTTGCGGAGACTTGAACTTATAATAACATAATCAAGTGTAAAACACAAAGCACTTTTCCACATGTGCTCATATGTTTCCTGCCTCAGCATCCTGCCCTGGTCTTAAATATGTTGAATTACAGCTGCACTGCACAATTAATGCCATGAGGACATGTTTTCTGAATCATCCTCTAATGATGAACACAAAATTGGTTTTCACAAAATCAGGTTTATTTATTTCATGACAGATTTTTGTAATTGTGCATTTTAGGGCTGTCCCCAAATCATCAACCAAGCCTTAGTCAACCAAGAAGTCATTAGTCTAATCTAAATTTCATTGGTTGAAAAAAACATTTGGAGCTGCGTCTTGTCAAACTTAAGAAATGTCATAAAATCTATGGCTCTAAGGCTCATAATTTATTATGATACAGGTTATAATTTATAAGTTATTCAGTTGCTGAGGCTGTTACAAGTTCATAAGATGTTACAGTTATACTTGAAAATCTGTTTAAAGTTCAGTCTCCTCTCCTTGATTGTTCTGACACATCACATCATTACCGCTTTGCTGCAGGCGTCATTAACAGGCGGATGGCTTCATGTGTGAGCTTGTAAAAATAATACCCTCTTTTCAAGGCTCATTATTACTGCTTTGTATTTCTCTGTAATGTAGCAAACTGTTAACAATATTACGTAATATTCTATCTCAGTGGTTGAATTCAAACTGTCTTGTTGCTCCCCAGTATAAATATTTATTTGTGATGATCATTTAGGGCCAATGGTCGGGGGCAGGCCTAGTGCAATTGTTCCTCTCATAATGGGTAGAGCTAATCATAGTATTTATTCATATTAGACAAAGGCTGAGGAGCTGTTTGCTTTTATTTCCAGGCCTCTGTCCATCAAACCTGGTCAGACCACACCCACACTGATATAAATTCTAAAATTAATCACTAATGCAGTCATAAATAATTACTGTTACTGAAGCAAGAAGGCTTTGTTGTTGCTTTGTTATTGTCTTGAGTATGTTCAACAAATAAATGACCCATGTATTTGAACTATACAATGCACTGCACTATAATGGGGAAACAAGTTTGTAGTTGTATGTCCTCCACTGTCTTGACTGGTTACAGCTGTTTTATGAGCCTTGTCTTTGCACTGTGTATTTAAGCCTGCCTTGTCCAGTTCAAAGGAGTCTGCACTGTGTCTTGAGTTGAGGCCAGGCCAGAACTGGCCACCCAATCACCCATATAATGGGTTCCCCAGCTGGAAGAAGAGGTCAAAGTGAGGCCAAGCCTTCCTCCAACCCTGCCGCTCTGTGACAATAAAGACATTCTGCCAGGCCTCACTTTGTTGTCGCTCACTGTTCTGCTGCCGCTCTGCTGGGACTACCACTCAAACTGATAGTGTGTTCTTGTCTGGAGTGGGTATGGTTATCTAACAGGTCAGAAGAGATGTGTAAACATAATGCATCCTCCACTTGTGTACCACCACAGCATTAGCAGCTATGCTGCAAAAGTGAAGTGTTGCTCTGCTTGGAAGAAAACATGTTTTGTGAACAACAATTACATATGTACTCAAAATTGCAGCTTAGCCACTCGCCAAAGTCTGTCAGTTACACTGAAGTTTAAATCATCTGCAGGCCTGATCACCTAAACTGGAGATGAAGCTACAGTGGCAAGGCAAGGCAATTTTATTTGTATAGCCCATTTTTACAAACAGTTTGTCTCAAAGGGCTTTACACAGCATCATTACAACATCCTCTGCCCTTAGACCCTCACATCGACTGAGGAAAAACTCCCAAGAAAAAACAGGAGAGCAACAGAGAAAGGATCCCTCACCCAGGACAGGCAGACGTGCAATAGATGTTGTATACAGACAAGAGGACAGTTTACAACACAGACTATGGGAAAACATGGAAATGGAATCAGTTAGTTAACAAAAAATGATGAGGGCAGCTTCTGGTGGGCAGACTGGGTCGTGAGCAGAACAGAACAGATCGCCTTCAGCAGCATAACAAAAGAAAATCAAATGACCTAATGTTAACCCTTTACATATGACACAGCACTATAAATCCTCTTACCAAATTGACGAGGGGTCCACCAGAGTTGCCGTACTGTGAATCAACACAAAACAGAAACACACACTAAATCATTGTTAAGGTAAGACAAACAAAAAAAAAACTGTCAAAATACATCAGATGTTTGTTTTGTTTTTTTTGTTTTTTTCATCACTGACATTAATCATGGCATCAGTTTGGATGTAGTCCATCTGAGAGTCCTTGAAGCCCAGCTCCTGGCCGTTGCGCTGCACCGTGCTGATAATGCCGGTGGTGACGGTGCTCTGGAGGGAGAAAGGGCTTCCCACCGCCACCACGAACTCACCAGGACGCAGGTCTGAAGACTGGCCGAGACGCAGCACAGGCAGGGGAGACTGCAACCAAGTGCATGGAGAGAGGACAACCCACA
Organism: Selene dorsalis; assembly: GCA_900303245.1. Lineage (NCBI taxonomy): Eukaryota > Metazoa > Chordata > Actinopteri > Carangiformes > Carangidae > Selene > Selene dorsalis. The sequence goes on from OMNW01024699.1 coordinate 6,680, forward strand.
GAGAGGAAACATTCACACAGGCTATCTCTTCAGTGATGTCACTGAGACATGTGCAATTCCTGTGGGCTTTGTGTATAGAAAAGCTCAGTTTTGTGAATTTACAAATGGATCAGCAGATCTGACAGAGCTGTTAGCATGTTTGCAGTCTCCTTATTCCTTCAGTTTTTAATAGCACTGTAGTTATCAACAGTTTCATGATATTCCCACACCATGGGTTCCTCTCCATGTGCCCATGTGATATATGTAGAAATTATTTTCAACTGTCTTCTTGAAAATAACCTATGAATGATGAAATGCTGAAAATCATTATAATTTATCATTTTTTAATTTACTCTGTTGAAGAAGACCATGTGACACAGTGAAAGCTCCAAAAGGTGTTGGGACCTTGTGAGATGTGGGGACCTTGTGAGATGTGGGGACCTTGTGAGATGTTGGGACCTTGTGAGATGTTGGGACCTTGTGAGATGTTGGGACCTTGTGGACCTCACAGGCCATGAATGGAAAAACTGATTCTTAACTTTTAAGCTAAAATGACAGTGCAGTGAAATCAATTACAAGATCGATCGCCACGACAACTGAGAAAATTGACAACATGTCATGGATGAACATTCTGAGAACAAAAAAGCTTCTAAGAGGACAATAACCTTCACCTTATGAACGCCTACTGTTTCTACCACCATGAAACCTCTTTGAGGTCTTTCACCTGTGATCACTGTGTGTGACACGTGGCTCTGGCTTTCTTATCACTGTTATAAACCCCATTGGGATGAAATAATGTTACAACGTCATGACTGAACTCATCACATTTTATATATGGAAAGTTGCTTTGTTAGTTCTTCATTTCTGTGGGTCTGCTGTGATGAAACTACAGCAGTCCATCACAACTGGTGCTAGAGTAAGGAATTGTGGGACATGTTCTCCAGGCCCAGCATTTCCCCTGCTGAAGGAGATAAGCTCAAAAACACTGAAGCTCCTTTTCTTGTCATTTCGAGGATCTGTCCAGCTCTTGTCATGGCTGTTGCTCAGATATTTCTAGGTCATTTCACTTGAAAAAAAAAAAAAGGCTTTTCAATCATAGCTCAGGTCCACAGAGTGCCCCAGCTGCTGCTTTAAAACACATCTGATGTCTGACTCACACATCATTTCATTTGAGTGCCCCAAAAAATTTCTAGGAACCCTTTAGGCATCTTAAGGTTTTCACTCATTTTACACAAAAAGCTGCATTTAGGATTTCTTCTTAACTTTTTTTTTTCATGTGCTTTAACCTTCTTCTTATAAATCTACCACATTTTACTTTATCCTCAAAATATCAGCACTTTATTTTTGAGATTTCTTTTCTTATGGTAAAGAAATGAAAAAATGGACTTGCACTAATAGCACTTTTGTAGTATCTAGAACCATTCAAAGCACTTTACACTATCAGTTACATTACGTCATACCTTGGTGTGTGGCCCAGGTACTCTGATGTATGGTTTATTGCATCAATGACAACATCTCTGACTGTGTAATCCTTGTGAGCAATTCTTCTGAATCTTGCATAATTTCAAGTAAGTCTTTGGTTATAAATCAAATTCAGTGAACATCCTGAAAAAAAAGTAATTAAAGTCAATATGTTGCTCTTGCTTAATCCCAATTTATGCGCCTGGTAGCAACAGGTGTTGTGTATGAATGTTTGCCTGCAGCATGTCGTGCCTTAACAATACCTGTTTCTGTCATGAGCCTCTGATCTATGTGACATAAACGTGTGGGTTCTGATGAGTATAAAGCAAAGCAAACTAAGCCTTAGCTTGTCTCAGCCTGCCTCCTCTGATTCCAGGCTGATGACATTTATCTTTCAGGCGCTTTGTAATGTGCTCTGCTGAATTTATTGCTACAGCTCCTGGGGCATGGAGCATTGGGTCACCACAAATATGCCTCTTAGGATTTTACAACTCCTTCTACAAGGAATGTAATATAGAGAGATATAACATTGCACAGCTGTCAACAGATCTTGGTAGTTACAAGAGACAGCACTTCCCCACATCAGTCAAACACAGGGGTGTGTGTGTGATCTTAAGATATCCTTGTTTTCAAATCAGTTCTAAAGAATGTTACATGTACTTCATGCTGAGTGGATTTTCAGTGAAATGGTTTCCTCTGCCATGCAAAGCAGCTGCCTGTTTGTTGTGACATGTTTTAATAAGAACAGCACTTGCAAGGTTGTGTGTGAGTCAGATGTGTCTCTTATGGTTGTTGTTGTGACTGTTTACCCTTTTTTTGTGTTTGTGTGTTATTCTTTTGAACCTGCTAATTTACTGTAACTTAATGGCGGTTATCCATTCTCCCATTTCATTGATCTTGTCTTAAGCTACTGTAAGTGTGCTCTTTTGTTTTTAGTTGTATGTACTTAATAGAATAGATGTTAGGTCATCTCCAAGCATCACACCAATACAAATAAAATCCGCTTAGCATCATGTATGCTTATTTGCCGATGACTTTATTTTATTTTTTCTGATATAAAGTACTCTCTTCCAAACATCCTTAATATTTATACATATATATATATATATATGTGTGTGTGTGTGTGTGTGTGTGTTATTATTTTTTTGTTGGTATATGTGTTCATGTGAATATGTTTATATACTTGTATACATTACATACTGTTTTAATTTGTATTTCTCTTGAGCCTATAGGGAGGGAGGGATGGGCTGATCTGGTATTTACGTTCATGCCTAAATACCACCAAGAGGAATTCACATTCAAATCTGCCCATGTAAAGGAACATAGCCAGCTGCCAGGCCGGAGGAAGAGGCAGCAATGAGTTTAGTCTGAGGACCTTGAGAAGCTGAGGGAAAACAATGAGCACTCACATCTGGTTCAATCTTTATGAGCGCGATGTCCATCTTCTGGTCCATGTCCTTAACAGTGGCATTGTACTGCAAACCACTTCTCAGCTCCACCTTTATCCTCTGCTTGTTGGTGATTACGTGTGCACTGGTGATGATCCAGCCATCACCTGACACTACAAACCCAGAGCCACTCGACACAGAGACCTCCTCGTTGGAAAATGGCATTCTGCCAAGAGGAAAGGGTGAATAATGATTGCACCTGCAGGAGCATGACTGTTGGCGATCAGCCTGTAAATATTGTTTCTTCAGGTAGTCTTACCTTTGGAAAAGCTCCAGATGCACCACTGATGGCATGATCTGATCTACTACATCGGCAATGAAGTTGAACCTGTAGCGCATACTTCCTGGATGTTGCATTCCTATGACAATATATAATTTAACATGAGAGATAAACATACCTCAAACAGTTAGATACACTAGCACTGCAACTTCACGCTTTCACTACATGTGCTGCAAAACGTCCTCTCTGATATGCCTCAAAATAAAACTGTATACAATCATAGAACACCAGCAGTTTGACTGAGGGTGAGCTAACCTATCTTTATAATCAGGGAAACTCGAAACCATGGTAACAATGATAAAAATATTTCAGAACGCAGCATTCAGGGTCTGGTATGTAAGACCTGAACTGAACATTTTTACATACTCAAAAATATCATATAATCATTTGTGTATTCATACTGGACTGACAAAATCACAGATGTTTATTGTTTCCAGACTGTGACTTCATCCCACAAATGCCACCAGCAGGTTGCTGATGTTAACATTTCGCTAACAGCAATGTTGATCTAATGCTGAGCCTGAGCCTGGTTAGGTTACAGTGGGCTCTTAGAGGGGGATGTCATCATTTTTACACATAAAAATGTATTAATATGATGTTTAAGTGTGAATACTGCTCTAACACCAATCAGGCATAACATTGTGACCACCTGCCTAATATTGTCATGGTCCCTTTTGCTGCTACATACACAACAAACTGCTATGCACTGTGTATTCTGACAGCTTTCTATCAGAACCAGCATGAACTTCTTCAGCAGTTTGAGCAACAGTATCTGGTCTGTTGGATGGGACCACACGGACCAGCCTTCTCTCTCCACGTGTATCAATGAGCCTGTGGCCGGTTCACCACTCTTCCTTCCTTGGAGCACTTTTGATAGATCCTGACCACTGCAGACCAG
>OMNW01024703.1:21670-35836 GCA_900303245.1 Selene dorsalis
TGTTCTTGTGTGTTCCTCGCAGTCACCTGCAAACACTGTGTTACTCTGTATGTTACTCACTCTGCATGATCACTGGACTAACATGTGGTGTTACAGAGTAAACCTACCACTGTGAGTTTTCAGTCTGGCTGTGTGGCTGCATCTCAGCCGGACATGTGAAAGCAAGACTGCTAATACTAGCTGTACCCTCTCCTCTCTCTGATGCAGGACACACAACAGTGAGAGTGTGAGAACTGTCGATGACTCAGCAGGTGTTGCTATAACCTGAACGAGAAGTCAAGTCTAGTGGGAATCAGTGCTAATGTTAAAAAAGCTCAGCTAACTTGTTTCTCTGACTGGCTCTCTGAGTGAAGCACAGCAAATCCTTTATGTTGTAAAGGTAAAGATGATGTCATTAATTAGTAATTACAGCTAATCAGTGATGTATACAACGTGTCTGATGATACAAATTTGTTGGAAACAGTTGTGTGAAAAATGGTGTCGTATCATCATCATCATCATCATCATCATCATCATCATCATCATCATCATCATCATCATCAGTATCAGTCTTGTCTTTGGGACAAGGAGATGGAGCACTGTTCACAGTCATAGTTGTTTTGCTATTTACATTTCAGCTTGATTGGATCATAATTACACGGGTGATGATGTCCTTTTGCCCTCTGAGCTCATATACATGCGTGGCTTTCTCTTTCTCATGTAATTGTCTTTCTAGCTACTGATGCCTTTTAAATCAAAACTCTCTGCTTGTCTCTCTCTCTCTCTCTCTCTCTTCCTCTCCCCGTGTCTGCGTCCGATTCCCGCTGGTTGTTTGTCTAAATTCTCATCTTAGCTTCGCGGGTTAGTTATTTGCTGAAAGCTTCATCACGCACAGCCAGGGTTCAATTACAAGCCCCGTCTCCCTCCTCTGTCTTTCCGCCATTCCTCCACACATCCCTCACAACGACACACAGAGAAAAACAAAAACACACACACTGACAGGCACATACACATGCTGCTTGTCAGGCCATAGTCACAACTGCTCCTCAACTACAACCTGGCGTTTGGTGGAGACACCCGCCACTCACTCTGGAAAAACACACGGAGAAAGTAACAGGCAATGTAAGTGAAGGAGGGAAAAGGAGGAGGTGAGCCAGAGAGGGGAGGAACAGGCAAAATCAAATTCAAAGAGAATGAGGAGCTCTTAAAACATGAAAGTAGAGGCAAGGGAAGAGAGGCACAGCATGGTGGTGTAGGAGGGAGAGGGAGCAGAGCGACTGAGACTGTAGCTAAAAAAAGGATGACAGGGATCCACTGTGAAGCGTAGACCAATATATAGGTAGGTGTTTAAATGTCTGTCTGCTCCGCACAAAACACAACTGCTGAATTGCCACCTCATTCTATGACCTGTGAGGTGAGTCAGATAAACACTTGCAAATTGATTACACATATCACACTGGCATACTCACTTGCAGAGAGAAGACATTTAGTCACACTGAAATGCTTGCATTCTCGTGTGCATGCAGGTGCACATGCATGAGCGCGCAGGTCGCACGCGCCCATACACCCACACACAGACACAGACAATTAACCCTAATTAAGCAGTGGTGTCAGAATTTAACCAGAAAAAAAAATCAAAAGCAAGAGCCAACCAGAGGGCGGAAGGAGAGAGGAATACGAGTTGAATGTGTTAAAGTGGCGAGGAGGCATAGAATGAAACACGGGTGCAGGAGGGACGACCGAATGGCTCACACACTCAATATAGATGCTGCTCCTCTCTTGTTGGTGGTTGATTTAGCTTAGCATAATCCCAAAGATCATTTAGCTGTTGCTCATTCAAATGGTGATAAATCTCTGGCAGAGTTAATGAGAGATTTAAATGGCGTCATTGCCTCAAAGACACAGCTGAAATATCTCTGCACTATATAATCCTCCCCTCTCATGTAATATAGTACATAACCATTACATCCATCTTCATACTGGAGACAAATCAGGTCAATACAATTGGCTCTGCACCACTGATTCCCTGTGACCTAGGAATTACTATTTTGTAGTCTTGAAACTTTCTTTCATTTAAAGTCTCACTTCTGTGACCCCAAACAAAAGAAAATCAAACAAAGCTCACAAGTAAAGGACAGGCTGAAGGCTGAGTCTTGAGTAACAGTCTTGACAGATATGATAATAGCTAGCTTTATCCCTGTCTTGTTCCTTGGTCCTGTCTGCCTGTTTGCAGAGCAGTTGGCTTGAAATGCCTCTTGGATTTGGATTTGGCTTTAAAACAAACAAAAAAAAAATAGCGCAGACCCAACAAGAGTTTACACAAACCTCCGAGGTTACTCATCCGTTTGTCAGAGTCTTCACTGTGCAATCTAGGGCATGTCCTACAGGTCTCTGTGTTTCTCATTTACTATCCTGTATTTGTATCGATCAGTCAACAGGAATTAATTGGCAACGATTTTGACAATTTATTAATTACTTTAATTATTTTTTATTATGAGTTAAGATTTCGGAGAGATTGATTTTGTCTTATTTTTTATTTTTCTTTTGTTGCTGTTTCAAATAATTGGCAGAGTGGTAACTTGGATAGACAAATGAATGTATCACAGAGGACTGCACATTATGGTCTGCCATCAGAGTGGAGCCTAAAAAATTGGCGTGATGGCAAATAGCCATTATTAATGTGCAGAAACATGCAAATCCACCTGTTTTCAGTCCTTTTCATTTTGTATAATAATATAGAGACTAAGCTAAGACTCTTTAACCTCAGGATCTCCAGCACAGCGGTGTTGTCTACCTTTGCCCAGCAGGGAAGCAAAGTGCTTAAAGTTGAAAGAAAAATCAATGTTCATTATCATGAGGCACTTCAAGTGGTACCTCGGCTGTTTTACAAATCCGAGACAGACTGCTTGAAAGCTATTTTTCAGGGTATCTAGGTATCTTATAATTAGCGCCAGTCCTGTGTGGTCTATTTTCCACTGCCTGACACTCTCAGTGGTCTCATTCTCTGCTGCGGCCCCCTCAGTCCCTGGGTCTGCGTAGTGACATCTGTTCTGCACACAGCATACTGGCCTATTAAAATATACACACACTCTGCTCTGATAACAGTGACCACATACATGTTTCAGTGTGTGGTTGTGTGTGTGTGTGCATGCACGCGCATGGGACAGGGATGGAAAGGCAGAGACACTGAGGGAGAAGACGCAAAAATAACCTCTACCCTCTTTGCATGCAGTAATTGGGTCATTTGAAAGGCTGAGCTTATCTCAACCCTAATCAAGCTCTAATTATACTCTAAAACTAAAAACTCTGCCCACCCCTCCCTCCCATAATACACACTCTTCACATGCATAATCAGATGATGCAGGTCATAGCTTTTCCCTATTTAACTCCTGCCTATTAGCGGAGGAGAGATGTGGGCAGGCGAGCAGTGCTGCTGCTCCTGCTCTCTGTCTCGCCCCATCTCGCTGAGACCACAGAGATAACACGGGCCGACATGTGTCAATGAGAAACGAGGGCCATGTTGAGACTTCCATGAGGAGGCACCTCCTCCTCAGGGACCACGGGACTAATGCGTTGAGGCACGCGAGGACACAGGAAGCCGAGACCCATGCACTCTCTGACACTGAAGCACAGTGTTTGGTCTAGCTGTTCAGGAAGAATTACTTTGACAATAAAATCGTGTCAAACAAAAGTCCATGCAGGCCCCGGTAAAAATATTGGATTTAAGATTACCATTCACAAAAGCAGCTCAAAGTATGAAGAGGGGCTGTGGTGAGAAATCACTCTCTTATTTGCATTCTTGCCATTTCTCTTCTAAATCTCTGTGACCAGTAGAAGTATTAATTATCTGTGTGTCTGACTGCTAGTACTGAAAGGAACCCACTGATCAGCAAACCAACAGAAACACAACAAAACGAAACACCAAGGGAAAATTCTGCACGCATTTTGTAGTAATGAAGCACACAGAAATGGGTGTGCCGATGGCAGTGGAGTACACTATTTGAAATGATAACACAGAAGCATGCAGGTATAAGTGTAGATGCAACGTGACATCCAGTGGAACTAATACACACCAATGACGGGACTTTCACAGCTGACTGACCCTGATCTGGCAGAAGACATCTGTGTCTGCTGAGATTGTGTGTGTATAAGCGTGTGTGCAGTTTTTACATCTGTGTGTGTGTGTGTGTGTTTGTATGGACACACTCCTGAGCAGTTGTGGCTGAGGTGCTGGATGCTCTCTTGTGTTTTGCTATCACTGGATCTGGAACACTCTTTGGCAGATATCCTCAGTAGAGAGCAGCGAGAAACGAGGCTGTCCAACAAACCAATGAGAAGAGGAAGAGAAAGTGCAGTACAGGGGCGAGATGGTTCTTCTCTTAATAGCTGTTTGTCCAATTCCCCCTGCACAAGGAAAATCTCTCTTCCTCTTCTTGTGACTAAATCATTCCCTGCTCCCTCCACTGCAGGTATGAATCACCCTTTGTCACCCTCCTCCGCTCTCCTCCCTGTTGTTGCTTTAGTTTCCCATCTGTCTCTATTACAAAGACTGTTAAAAGTACATCAGGACTTATTATTTCATAAATCTTTCATACCAATGACTGTCTGTGCTCTTGCACATTGTTTGCACAGTATTTGTTTTTGAGGCTCTCAGAGCGAAAAATTTCCGTCATGCTCTGGGATTACACTTGTAAATCAGACACGCACAGATTCGAGAGAAGAGAGGAGAAAAGAGGATGGAGGCAGAGGGGTTGCAAATCCAAATATCCAGAATGACAAGTGAAGTGAGCAATTTTTTTTTCAGTGCAGTGAAATGTCCGAGGGATCATCTGTCACTGGGCGGTTTTTATCCGTTAACACGCCGTTACAGCACACTCGCCTTTGACTGAGCCAACCACAGGCAGATGTTGAGCATTTTCCATCCTGATTGGCCAAAACAAGGGGGGGAGATGTGCATCGGTTCTCTCATTAAACAGCCTCCCCACGGAGAACGATTTTAAGCACTATAGAACTGTCAGCGCTTGATGTGATCAGTTTCATTTCTGAAAGAGTTATGCAGCGGCTGACAAATGTGAGACCTACAGCAACAAAGTGATTAATGACTTGAGAGAACAACGACATACAGTAAACTGCAGTGGAAGAAAATTGCAGGATCAGCCCCCTCCATCTACATCCACACTGTCAAAGTGAACTGTCTCTAATGGCTTTCAACTGACAGCAGTTCAGCCACGCACACAACACCATTAGCATGATATTAGCGTAGCAAAGTGCTACACTTCCCCCTTCGGCCCACTTTTCCTCATTGACATTTTTCACACCGTGCCACTGGAAGAAAATACATTCAGGTAGAATGACAGAGAAATAGTGAGGAGGAGACATCAATCAGGAAACAGGAGAAGGGCAGTGGAAGGGAGAGGAAGGATGTATGAGGGGAGAACAGGAGGAGGTGTCACAGCTGTCCTCCATCAACTAAAGAGAGATGGATGGAGCGCAAAGCGGATGTCGCTTAAACTCCCTCAATCAGTCATGGGATCTAACTAATCTGAAGGTTGCCGGTTAAACTCCGCCATCAGTCATCATGTTTGGCTTCTGTGAAGGTTAGACTCATCTGGAAGTGTCTCGTCCTGCTCCTCTTCAGCTTTCTGTTTGGTCACACTCTGTTTCCTGTACCTTTCTGCTCTCTTTATTTTCATTCAATCAATCTGTTTTCCCTCCCATATTAAATGAGACACTCTGCTAAACATGTATCTTGGGTATAAAATACTCAGATACGTTTTGTCAGCGCCTTCAAGATGGAAAGGAAAAGTGAGTGGCTTGCTCCTCCTCAGAGGATGGCAGCCGTACAGCTTGGATTCACAGCAGTTACAATGAATTCCAGTGATGACTCAGTAGCAGCATAAACTCTAAACACACCCAAACATTCACAGAAACCTTTCAAACCGCTGCTGGAGTACAATCAGCCTCCCTGCTGCTGAGCTAGATGCTCACTATGTTCCAGACAATCCTCACTTTGGCACTGAATCACTAAACACACTACTTACCTTCACAGCTACGAGGTGGCACTAAAGAGCCAGGACTCTGAGCTTTATGTTGTTCTGCATCTGACACTTTTTAACTTTCACAAAACAACAAATTCACAGAAGCAAATTCTTTTCATGCAGTGTGTAGTGTATTTTCTCACTCTGTGATGTCTTCTTCTTTTTTTTTTTTTTTAGGCTGACCTGTGAGTGTGACCACTGGGTGTAAAACTAGCAAGGCATTTGTCACCAGCAGTGTTTTGTATTATGTCGTTCTCGGCTGATCACAGCTGTGAATTTGCACCTAGTCAAGGACAGATAAAAAAAAAAAAAAAAACCTTCGACACACTGGCAACAATGTGTTTGGAAATCTGATATGTATAAAAATAAGTCAAAATTCTCTCTGTACATGACTCTTCTGGAGGCAGAGGGATTTTTTTTTGGTTTAAAAATAGATTCACAGAAACAGCAGTGAGAGTGGATTTTATTCTTTGATCTGCAAAAGCAGTTTTAATAATCATTTAAATGGTTTTTTTCTAATTGTTGGGCAAAATGTTGGCACATATTCTCCTCCACAGATAAAAGTCCTCTCGGCACTTTTTTGATTTGTTTAGGTGATTGAAACGATCACGACACAGTGGAGCTGAAAGCTTAGTGACGCGCTAATGGAGCGTCTGAATGGACACACACCAGAAATGATCTGGCATGGCATCAGATCACAGAATTCAGGCTGCGCATGACTTTTCCTTACAATTAATATCCTCACACTCAGCCACCATCCTTTTGTCTCCCCCTTATTCTGTGTTCAAATTTCAACTTTCTGTCCACTGATGTCCACTTACATTGTTCTTAAAGGGCCAGTGTGTAAAATTTATTGGTGGACCATGAGCAGAAATGGAAAAAATTTTTTTTTATCATCATTTATCAATATTTTCATTGGTGTATGATCATAAGGGCGCATTTGCGTGTTGTGTTTTTGTTAGCTTTGAATGAACCCTTCTTATCTGGGACAATCTGTTGTGAGTATGACTCTTGGTCATGTCCCTCTTATAAAAGACATTTCTATTTTCTCAATCTCAGTAGGATTTCCTGAAAGAAAAATTAATCATTTGTGTGTTTTGACTCTCGGGGTCTGGCCCTCCCTGGCCTTGAGTCCACATTTTCATGCTCCCTTTCTGTCTTTCTCTTTTTATTTTTCATCTGTTGTTGTTCGGTTCATGGCCACTATTTGTTTTGATAGAAAGTAGTTTGAAAGAAAAGAGTTCACAGGGAGGTCTGTGGATTATTCAGGGTCACTCGAACACTGTTTCTGGAAAGACTTGCCACTGTTGTCATTTTTCAGTGCTTTAAACATCACAAAAGGAAATTTGATTTGACTTCTATTGTGCTAGTGTAGCGCCAGAGGTTTCAGAGAGGAATATATCAAAGCCTTGGCAAATAAAACTAAAAGTCAAAGTCTTTTAAGTGAAGGTTGGAGTCAGGTCACTGCTGGGTGGGTCTACCAACTCTCATTTGTCCATGTATTGACAGGAAGTGCTACCTAAACTTTTTTCTTTTTGCTTTTCTTTAATCCACAAATAATTACATCTCTTTTTACAAACACACGCAAAGGCACACAAGGACAGGGCTTCTTCAACAAAAGACATCTTTGTGATTTGAGATTTTGAATTAATTTGAAACATTTTGCAGGAGACAGCGTGACTCTGCTCTCTCCCTCACCTCAGGAGAAATAACTAAGAGAGAAGTTTACCCACAGTGCCGTGCGTCCGAGATCTTTTTTCAGCACAGGGCAGCAGTACTCATTACAAATTCCAGAATCGTTTTGATTTTCTTCAAGGCTGCACACGTCGTTCACAAACACACCTCCGTACACACAAGTGAGCAGTCCCCCACCCCCCAAAAAACAAGAAAAACAACAACCCCAAACTCACACAAACACACATAGTGCACACATCACTACACTACTTACATACTATATCCGCAGCCATGCTGTGTGAAGAAGTATGCATGAAGACACGCTTATGATTGCATCCACATACGTCTCGCACTAATGCATGCCATCCTAAGCAAACACGTTACACATCACCCCACAAACTCACACACACAAGCACAAATGCACACACCAGCTGGAAATGAATTATGAATGCATATCTCCGGCCCCATCCCTCCAAACTCAGTACATGCGTCCACTCAATCTGCCTTCACCTTGACTAACATAATCCTCTCAATTTTTCACCCATTTTGTACCACCTTCCCCTGACCACTCTCCTCACTCTGTTTCCACTCCTCTTTTTCTTCTCTCCCCCCTCCTCATTTCCTCCCACTCTACTCCCCCACACGAGTCTGAATTCTGGTTGACCCATGTGTGAGGGTGCGACTCTGAATACTGATGCTGCATGTGTGAAATGCTGCATTTAGGTCTGTGTGTGTGTGTGTGTTCCTGTTTGGCACCTGTTTTCAGTTCGCAAACAGCATAAGACTGCATCACATCTTGAGTTGGCTGAACCACCTCTGCTCCCTCCTGCTCTCCACGATCATCTATAGTGTTTTAATACAGCTTAATTCACATTGTAGAGTTGCTTTCTGCCTATTAGATGCCCTGCCCACTAGATATCAATCAAATCTCAGTATCACGATTGCAAATGAATGAACAGCTGTGCTGTGTAATCTACTGTATTGACATTTGAAAGGAGTGATGACAGAGAGGGTTAGAGGTGACTGGAAGTTGGCTTTGTAACTGTCCCAACACACAGCCCCCTGACCAGACACCATCATTGAATTTTAAAGTCCAAATTGAGCTCAGTTTGAACGAATAGTTGACAAATCAATTAGTTGGATGACGGAGAATGTTTTGACAATCAATAGAGTTTTTCTGTTATTTTCCAAGCAGACAGAACAATATTTGGTTTTGGATTTCTCTGATCTGAGGTATTGTCCCTTTTTCTTTGTCATGTGTGATTGCAAACCGAAAACTTCTGGGTTTCATGCAGCTGGTTGGACAAACAAGCAATTTGTCTACGTCACCTTAGGCTGTAGGAAATTAAAATTGATATTTTTCACTATTTTTCTGACAGTTCATAGAAAAATTCATTGAGAAAATTCTAGTTAGATATAGTGATAATGAAAATTATACTCAGTTTCAGTTCCTGGGTGGACAACAGAGGAACAATGAGAATTTATATTAGTTTTGAAGTCGCAGCACTGCTGCTGTGTTAATACAAAAGGAAACATTTATTTGAGGATCTTGGTTTATTGAGTTCAGTAAAAAAAGAAAAAGCGGGATGCTCATTGATACTGAAACTCAGACATCATATTGGAAAATTTCGAAACAATATTCAGACCTGCAGAAAAGAATGAAAAAACAGATACAGAGAAGCAGAAGCCATGATGTTTGTGTGCAAATGTGAGTGTATTAGAGGGACAGAGATGGAGAGAGAGAGAAAGCTGCTTGACATTTTCCCTCCAACTAGCAGAGAGCTGGTGGGCAATGCCAGTAGCATGCGTCTCAGTGTGTTTATGTGTGTGCTTATGCATTTTACAAATGCCACTTTCTACTGCCAGCTTATGACAGCCCTGAAGACACACACACACACACACACACACACACACGGAGAGAGAGACAGACAGAGAGAGAGGGTTGTTACAATTATTCTCTGCTGCAGGGTTTTGCATAATGGTAAAGTGTCTCACTGCACTGAGGTAAACTGTACACCAGCACCTCCCCCACCACTTATACACACACACTCCACATTTCTCCCTCTCTCTCCCTTTATCTGTTTATCTGTCTTTCTTCAATTAGAGCCCATATGGAAGAAGGCCCCCAGCTCTCCATGTGCCCCTTTGAAGTGAAGTAGATTAAAAAAACAAACGTTTGGAAAACCATAAATGAGCACTTGCAGAGCTGAGAACAGGAGAGCGTGCACACACAAACACACACACACACGCTCTGAGAATTATGTTTGCCAACACGCACAGATTTAGACATATACGGAAACACACAGATCTCAGAGCAGACATGGATAAATTCTTCATCGAAATACATAAACACACACACACAAGCTCACGGTCGTGGCATTAATATTTGATTCTCCGTTCTCTCTGACCTCTGACTGTTCCATATGACGCACGTGTTGAGAGGCAGGAAATGGAAAGAATACTGAAAGTGAGGGCCAGTCCAATGTCCTCTCAAAGAAAATCTACGTTATGCTGCATTCAGGAAAAAGCATTCCCTGCTGAATGTAGAGCAGGTTTGGGAAATTGGATTTTGAAGCCATTTTGTCCACTTCTTTAACACCATAGATTTCTGTGCTCAATGTATTCACTGCACAGGGATTTCTTACCTGTAGTGCACTGCATTATCGGCCTCTCTCTGGTTGGGCTTTACAAAACATACACAGCGATTACATTCTGGCTTTACAAAATGTGCATAACACTACAGACACACACAAAAATGCACACAGTCTGACTCACAAGTGGTCACACACAATCTTCCTGCTGTTTTCAGTTGGTATTTACATCCCATCCCATAAGGCCTTGGGATCGCCCTCACAACATTGAACAACTAAGTAATTAACAACAATGCTACTCAGCTGGGAGGGGGGAAAAAAACAAACACACACAAACCAACTCAAATATGCACATGCAGATAGGGCCAGGCAAATAAAATGTAGATGAACATGACGCAGACAGTTAAAACACACAGTCAGTGTCTGCTCATCTTACAGGATAATTCCAGTTTATTAAAACTTTTTGCTGTTTTAGCCGTAGGTCCTATTAGCCTTGTGGAATTATGGTTGCCATGGCGGTCAAGCATTCTGCTCTTGCACTGCACACAGTTTATAATGGTGGACATTTACAACCCAAAATCTGCAATAACTTGGGAGACAGACAAGCACAAGAATAATGTTGTTTAAGTTTGGATGGATTTGCTTCCGTGTGAACATCCCTCCACCAAATAAAGAGCAAACCATGTTATTGTAAGGGCCGTGCTGTGGTCTGTCAGAACAAGTTTGTGTGACGAATCATGAGTGTTGAACAGCCACACTGGAAGGTGGAGTGAAAAGTCGGCCATCGTTGAGGGGGGAGCGGATGTGATATTGTGTAAAAATAAAATAATGGAAATATTTTCTCCAAGTCTCTCCAGTAAGACATGGTGTTAGGTTTGGCTCTTCAGTCATGGAACAAATAAAAGACAGGGAGAAGTTCAACCTGTGAACAACATGGTCTGTCTTCTGTGCTGTATGATGTATAGCAGGCACAGCAGCACCTTGGCTCCCACTTAGTGGATGCTGCAGACTAGAGCAGGTATTTTCCATGTATCACATTATAATAAACTGCAGATAGCTAATGACATTCACCTTGCCTGTAGAGATAAAGCCTGTGAATGCTAGAGGAGGTAAACAAAGATCAGTTGCTGAGACTTTAAAACATGGTCCCCACAAAGTTTGTCTGACAGAGCCTCAGGTTTGTTAAACTGAACAACAACAGTAGGAACACTATCTGAACACCATCACAGTTTACTTCTACATCAACTTTGACCCACTGTACTAACTGTACTTGGGCACAGTGGGTTATTATGGACATTTCTGTTGTGCACATGTTTTGGTGTAAGCAAGATCATCATAATAACCAACAGAAAGGGGGACAGTACAAATTGACAAGAGTCAGACTCAGTTCTAATAAACAGGATTCCTTCAAGCTCCAGCAGGAAACAAAAACAATGACAAAAAACAGACCTGAAACCGTTGGACTGAACTGCCAAAAAGCAGAGACCTTTTTCTTTTGTGAAACGCAACCAGAAGACACCCCCACAGCTTCAAATTCAAGAGCAGCTTTTCCGTAACAACTCCTGTGATGAGATGGAGTCTGACATGAGTTCAGCAGCAGAGAGGGAGAGTGTTTTCTCCTGTTTCTCCCTCAGTCTCCTGAGGTTAAATTGTTTGTTTGTTGGGCTTTAGTGGCATCTGGTCAGACGGCCATCATGGAACAACCTGAGCAGTGACGAGAAGGGAGGGGGCTTTGGGGAGCGCACACGTGTGTCATGTTTATGATTATGCAAACACTCCTGTGTAAGTGTGTCAATGATCTTCGAATCCAGTTGTCTTTTCTGACCTTCCATGTAATTAACTGCAGTCACCTGTCGGCTCAAGTGGAAATCAGACGCTCATTAGAAGACTTGAAGGAAAAGCAGTTGACAGAATAGAAATCCAGAATGAGAGGATTTGGGGAACTCTGGTGCATATATTAAAAGTGACACCACAGAGCAGTGAATCACACTCATCTGTTAACAGGACTGAATTCTGCTCTCCTACATTTACATACAAGAAAGAAACGCCAGGTTACTGTGAGAAATCAGTCGCTGGCCAAGAAATCACGTGTTTACATGAACTCAGTCAGCAGTTTATAATCTGTAATCTGTCAGTATTTAGATTACTTTTCTATCAACCTGCTGCACTGCTGATAAAGCAAAAGTCTGTCTGGAGTGTTGGAAATCAGGTCGAATCTGACTTCTCATGAACTTCATTTGATAAATAATCAGGTTTATTTCATGAACGTTTTTCTTTTGAGTTTCCAGTTGTTGCACTCTGCTTCTCTTCTATTTGCATACATATTTTAGATGTAGTAGATCACATTCACTCTCCCCACTTCGTTTTTTTTAAGAATATTTTTTGGCCGTTTTGCCTTTAATTGATAGGATAGTTGAGAGAAAAGTGAGAGAAACAGGAAATGGGGAGGCAGAGAGAGGGGGCCACAGATTCAGGATTTGAACCAGTGCCAGCTGCAGTGAGGACTGTAGGCTCTGTACATGGGGCGCCTGCTCAACCCACTGAGCTATACGGCGCCCCAACACTCTCCCCACTTTGTGATGTAGAGGGAAAGCTATACACCTTCTTCATTTTTCTTTGAAAATAGTCTTGCTCTAACTTTAATAATTCTGATGAGATTAATAATGCTGCAGTTTTGGGTAATGTGTAATATTGTCATGTTTTGTGGAAAATCTTCACCTATTGCAAGATGTGTATCTTTTGAGAACATGTTAAATGACAGAATGAGGTTGATGGTGACTGGTCATGTGACCTGTGTGTGTGTGTGTGTGTGTGTGTGTTTTTATTGCAAAATCATTTTCATTCTTGCCGAGCGAAGCTGTAACACGTTGCTCACTCTCAATACAAGTCATAGTGAAGACATCACAATGTGCAGTGGTCAAGTCTGATTTTCAGTTGTTCCTGCACCTGATTATTATTGGCTGTGCATGGAGAGTTTTGTTCATAAATATTTGAGATGTTAGTTTTTGTTATTACACAATGTAATGCCTTGACCAGCTGAACTTTTCTGTACAGCTGGAGATGTTTAATATGTTTATTGTGTTAAGTTTTTAATGTTGCATCATCTTCTGATGCATTACCATAGCAAGACAAAGAAACAAGTGTAGGTGAGATGCAGACATCATTTACATCCTTGGCCACTGTAGTGTTATTTTAAAACTAAGAATAATGTCTTTCATTAAACCTACACTGCATATATCTACACCTTTTCTCCAGTGTAAGGGGTGTAAGTAATGTGAGTGCTGTAATTAGATGTTATAGGTCCTCACATGGCATTACAGTGGGGTGGGAAATCTCTGTCACTGTCCCCCAAATATTAAGTTCCCCAGCATTTGGTGAATCCATTTCTTAGTCAAAATGATGTATTAAGCTTTTCTCTAGATTGTTGTAACTCTCCAGCTTGTTAAGCTGAATAAGTCATTGGTTACCATCTATAAGTCTCTGTGTCTTGGCAGAGGAGACAGATGACAAAAATCATGACATGAGATGAATAAACCTAACAAGCTTAAAGATGAGAAGCACTTAGCTCTGTCTCAACAGCTATTCAAGTAACTAAACCAAGGTTAGCACCGTCTTTGTTGTCTCCTTTCACCCTTTGAAGCTGTCTCAACAAGAACCAGGGTTGCCAAGTCAGGCTGCAGTTCTTATATAAAATAATGTCACAGCCATGATGTAGTATAACTACCATGGTGTTGTGGAACAAGACATTTACTGACAATTCATGGGGACAATGAAAGTTCAAGGGGACAAAGTAGGAGTAGGAAATTGTAGTACTTGTTTTATCATCATTATGTATCACGGTCAAGAAATGTCATAAGGAGTCATCACAGCTAAATCACCTTATA
>OMNW01024704.1:0-25420 GCA_900303245.1 Selene dorsalis
AAGTACATCTCAAATAAACCTGATATGCACAGTGCTAACATGCAGATACACGCATGTTATTCAAATATATATACAATAAGATTCATGCTCTGAGACACGTGAAGTAGTTCCATCTAATTCATTCTCACAATGTGCTCCTCCAGTCCTAGAAGGGGTTGAGACTCTGATTGCTGCACAGTTGAATCAAAGGCCACTAATCAGAGAAGAAGTCTAATAGAAGATAATGACCACGAAAAAGGAAACCGAGTAGGTGTGAAAGTTAGTGACTCATACACTGTTCCCCATACGACTCTGCTTATTTGTTGGGATCACCTCAGTGAATCACAGCATGTGTCTGCATGGGCTAAGATGTTGAAAGACTGCTCAGACTCCAGGGACATGCATGCCATTAAACAATTTTTGCACAAAGAATCAGTGTTAAAGGCTGATTTCAGATTTTGAAAAAAAAGTAACACTTGCAAAATATTTCAGATTGGATTTATGAATTATTTCCTTTCTGTTCTCTGATCTTGTGTTTATGAATCTACACTGAATAGTCTGGTCAACAGTTATGACTAAAAATCACATTTTATAACCATAAATAAATGATAACAACACCAAGAGCCCAGTTTTTGCTGGAACCTGAGGGGTGATGCATCTTGTCACTGGTTGCTCCAAAGGGCATCTGCATTATTTTTGGAGGATGATGATGGAGTGTTAACTGCTTTTGGACACAAAGACCTGAGGAGACTTTTAAAATGGGTCAGAGGATTTTTGGTAATAATAATAATAATAATAAAAAGTTTAAAATCTATATGTGAAGTGTGGTGTTGTGTTTGTCACTGACAACATAACACAGAGTTACTCACCCAGGTTCCTCCTTTGTATAAATCAACCATGTAAATTGAATTTATGATGAATTGGGGTAAACTGGTAAAAATGAATTGAGGGAAGTTTGGCACTTGGAAATATCTTAGATAATTTCTGTCCTTGGGTTTAACACAGCGAGCACATGCAGTACAAACTTGTATGTTATCATTGTGAGTATAAACTATATAAAATATGAAATTGTAACATATGAAATATATATAAAGATAAATTAACATTGCAGGAAAATGCTGCACATTAGGAACACAAAATGTACCTGGAGCTGTGCACAGCTATGTTACAAATATTGTTACAAATGCAAATAAGGTCATTAAAGTGAAGTGTAACCAGGACAGGTTCTGGCAGGGCTTTGAAATGATTAATTGATGATAGAACCAGAGCTGCATGCTTTTCTCCATTGTAGGTAGTACTTAATAACTGTCCTGGTCAGCCAGCGCCCCCACTAGTTTTCCATTAGTCAGTGTTCAGATAACACAGTGAGTGGAGGCTGGAAAAATGACTTTGATGTGATTAATGTACAGCACCTTTTTCCATAGACAGGTATTTCCCATTGTTAGTTGAAGAGATCCTTTCTGGCATTGTTAAGATTGTCTAAGTATTTAATATAATAGTAGCTGCAAATTGATATGTCTAATATCAATAATGTACAGTAGGCTATGCAAATTAAATTTTAAAAATCTGCTGCAAACCAGTTTCACGTGGCTCTGTCACTATGGACTACATAGTTTTGTGTCCTGTAGCGTTTGGACCCTTTTGCAATCCAAATCAATCAGACCCTGTTGTCTTCAGTTTGCTGCCTCCTCTGAACTGACACATATGGATTTAAACCTGGTCTGTCTTTCTGACAGATTGACATGAGAAGAAAAGCTGAATTTCCACGCTTCACTTATTCTTTTTGACCCACGTTCACTCACACTGATTGCTGTACCAGGCAGCACAATAGCTGTAGGATTACGAGTGAGACTTTGGTGACATCCTTTTAAATTTCCAACCCACTACCCATCACATACCAGAGAAAGAAAAGAAGCTGAATAAAAAAAAGAAAGATAACACCTTGTGCAACAGGTCCAACTCCATAAACAGCAGCTGCCTGTTGATTAAAGGATTTGCTTTTTCAGTTTTCCCACACATCCTTCGAAGGTCTGTCTCTCTCCTCTCTCTTCGTCTCTGCCTCTATCTCATTAATCTTCCTGTCTACCTTTTTCTTCCCTCTCTCACTGCTGCTTCTCCCTCTTGTTCCCTCTCTTCCTATCACGTCTCATCTTTCATTTGCTCCTCTGTTTGCCTGTCACTGTTCTGCAGTTACCACATTTATCTGTTGTCAGATAGATGACTGAATTTACCACAAAAGTTTGATCACCATTTCTTCTGAATGCAGAACGAGGACAAAACAATATGAACTGATTGCACTGAAGCACCGTCATCAGCATGGCAACAAGTGCTGCAAAATACAACATGCAAATGAACGTTCCACAAATTCTGGAGGTGGAAGGGCACCACGAGGGCATAATACGAACCACAGCAGCCTGGGTGTGAGTCCAAACTGTGGCCCTTTGGTCCTTTAGCCATTTTGGCTGTGGCCCTTTGCCATATCATCCTTTTTCTATCCACCTGACTTTCCTGTCTCTCTTTCTCCGTCTCTATTGGAATTAATAGGGAGTTTGTAAGTTGCAGCACACTGTGTTGTGTTAAAAGTTGACAACTGAAGATGACGATTATTGCTGATAGGCGGTTTTCATTGCCATGTGGCGTCTGGACATGATTATTTCAGACCATGTCTAAATGAATTACATTGTTTTGTAGCCTGTGGACTGCTTAACAATCCAAAGGAGTAATCACAAAGCAGATTGAGAAAAGCAGCCTTATAAAGTGATACAGCCATGTGATGTGAAAACAAAAAAAGGGATGGGATATGGATTCAGTGACTCATATTGATATTGGGTTTAACTTAAATACATTTTAATCAGAAGATAGGTTGCTAAACAGTGGTTAATTTGTAATAAACTGACAATCTGTCAGGGCGATTTTATGACATCATTTTTTGTGTAGAAATTTTAAATGTAATTTGTAACACACTCACATTAACTATGGTAAATGTTGCTCTCTTATTCTGAATTATTCGTCCTCTCTTGCTCCCTTTGTTTCCCGTCTCTGTGCTTAACTAACCATTAGCTGGCTCCTGCTTTATTTGATAGTTTTTTGTTATTTCTCAACAAGAAAGAGAAAGTTGTGTGCGTCTATATATGTAAATTAGCAAGTATCTAAAAGAGACACACACATGAATGTAGAAACATACCTGGATTCAAATAATGTGGCATTATTTGAATGCCACACTGTAATAAACTAAAGTAAGAGCTCAGTATTATTACCCTCGCTGTTTGATCACTCGGTATATCAGGATCCAAAGTTCTACAAGGCAATTTTTTATTTTTATGACAGTGATACTACAAATTTAATCATTAACTAACTCCAGCTCTTTGTACATATTATATTGGGCAGCCAACATGTCAGTATTGTAAGCGCTTATTTTTGATGGACAACATTTGCAGAATCTATACTGGAGTCAGCATCGTGTCTAATACAAGAAAACAAATCTTAAAAAAAAAAAAAAAATCTTTAAAGTTTACAGAATGGCCTATAGGCACAATATAAAACAGAGACCCTGTCCAAAACCAGCCCGTTCGCTTTGATTCAAAGACATCTTGTTTTCATCTCAGTTTTAACAAGCAGTATCTTCACTGGTTATTGACGATGAACACAAGGTAGACAGAGTAGAAAGAGTCCAGGGTGTAAACAATGAAATTGAAGATGGTCATGAAGGTGACGACCACCAGTTTATCCCAGGGACAATAGTGGCCACAGTTAGGAGGTCTCTTATTGTTAATACTATACAGGGGCCAGATCACCATAGCTGTCGCATACATCACTGCTGCCAAAATGTTAAAGACAATCGCCAGCTTGTCAAATGAGATTGGAAAAGAGGTGGTCAGCTGGGTGAGGCTGAGCAGGATGATGGCGACACAGAAGATGAAACACAAGGAGTACACAGCCACGCACCACTGCAGTTCTGGTGAGCTGACATACTGCTGTGTCTCCAGGGATGTGAAGATTAGACAGGCGAGGAAGGTCTCCAGCATCTTCATTATGCCGGACAACGTGGAGAGAAACCCACCGTTCTCTCCACTTGGGCGAAGGCGTGTCAGGGCCACCTCACATGCGTACAGCCCGAAACAGACCCAGGACACAACGGATGCACCGATCTGATAGTGGCAGATCTTGCAGGTAAAAAAGGTGGGGTAGATGATGGAGGTGGTCAAACACATGAGGCACGACAGCATAGCAAAGGCAGCGGTGAAGTCCTCCCAGACAAAAGGTAACTTAGAGTTGAGAGTTGTGAACTCCAGGATGACAATGAGAAAGGTGAAGAAGAAGCAGAAGACCCAGGTGAACATGCACCATCCCCAGTAGGAAGCTGTGTTGTATCCCTGTGTTGCCACAAGGCTAAAGCACATACAAGTTAGGATGGATGTCAATATTCGAATGACGCTCACAGGCTGGGTGAGTGAGTAAAAATCCACACGAATCATGGCTGGACCAGACAGGTCTCAAATTGTTTTGATATTCCAAGTTCAATTTATTCTGCGCAGTGCATCCCTCAGTGCAGCGAGACCTTGGTTTCTGAACCAGATCCTGTTGAAGATATCCATGCAGACAAAGGCCTGAGCAGGTGTGTTCTTTGAAACTGAAGCTCAAGTGTGGCGAGGTACATTCAAACAGAGCATCCTGAGCTTATCTGTTGCAGTTTATGGCCCCTGTTCCACTCTGCTGATTGGATAGCAATTGGGCGTTATCACGTTGATCTCACCAAACACACACTGGACTCTGGTCCTGAGTGCATGCTCAGTTCAGAAGCTAATCTCCAACAAAGATGGGGGGAAGGTCACATCCTAAGGAATACTGCTCTTATCCAGTTCAGTTCACATATTTTTTCTGGTGGGACAAATGAAACAAGTGTTTGGATTTTATTAGGCTTGGTATGGTGTGAAGATAACTTTATGTACAAAGAAAAGTTGCCCAGTGAGGATATTTTTGACAAATGTCTTTATTAAAATAATTTTTCTTCACAGAAAACAGACAAACAACCAGTGCAGGGCATCTCAGTGTATTTACTTTAGCATTGTGAACATAGAGTATGTTATTACATTAGTGTTTGCACTGCACACAAAAGCAAAGCTTATGTATTATGAAACCATGCTTTTATACAGAGAGCAACAATGAGTTAAATAATAAAAGAATAATACAGAATGTGAGAATTTGATCTTCTTTCCCGTCTCTTCCACTTTATGCCTCTTTATTGTTTCTTTCTCTTCTTTTTCTCTCTTCAGTTCTGCTAACAGAGTTGTTTTTATAATCCAACTCCTTAGCTCTTGATTCTTCCCTTTCTGACATTTGTGCGAGAGTAGGAATTCCTGGAGTAGTCAAAAGTTACGTAACACTTGGTATGCACACTGATGTTATTATATCATTAGATTTAGTGAACCAGGTTTTAGAAATAGCTGTAGAATGAACATATAAATTTGTGAATCAGTTCTAGCCTATGTCTTCCTTTCAGACCTAGTACTTAAAGTAAATAATTTATTACTATTGTTATAATCAGAGAATATTTTTCATTTTTCCACTTGATCTAATTATGAAGTGTAAAAACTTCTCAAATCAAATAAAACAAAACAACTGCTCATCACAGCTTTCCTGAGGCCGATATGAGGTCTTGAAATATCCTGTGTTGTTCAACCAAAATATCCTGTGTTGTTCGACCCCCCATCCCCACCACCCTGCTTTTGGCCTTTGCACTAGCTGGGTTTAATTTAAAAAAATGGGAGTGGAGACCCTACAGCTGCTGTGTGTGTGTCAGGGTATGTACACACCTTGACACACCTGGTATGACACAACTTTAAACATCCACTGAGGTGGACAGGGTGGGTCTCATTGTACCCCTTTAACCATTAACTGGTGTTTTTAACCATTAAACATAACCATTCATTCTAATAACCATTCATTCTAATCTATCACTACGATGCTGAAACAAAAAATAATCTCATTCTTTTGTTTCACTTTATTTATATTTCAAAAGCTGAAACCAACGAAAACAAGCATCAAATTAGTTTTTAATTGAATCTCACTGTCACATTAATGTATGTCTCAAAATAAGATTGTTAAATAACAGTCATGAAGACAAAAGGTAAAAACTGCACATAGTCATTTTTGTTTCACGTCATCATTATGACAGTTAGATGTTGCCCTTTTTGTTGGTATAAAAACAAAATTAAGATAAAATTTGTCACAAATACCAAAGTCCAGTCTCTGAGATTTAACTGAAATACAGAGTATTTGTATAAGAGTGGTATTTGCAACCTAAGTTCTGCTGACAAAGAAGACCAGTCTAAAAGAGTAAACTGTATCCACAATGTAAGCAATGAAGTTAACACAGGTCAGGAAAGAGATGACCACTAAACGATTCCAAAGACATGCAGGCACGTGTGAGCAGAAGCTGGGTCTGGGCTTGTTGTTTAAGCTGTAGAACGGCCAGATGACCACAGCTGTGATGTACATCAGCACCGCCAACACGTTGCAGACAGTCAGAACTTTGTCAAATGGTGCCGGGAAGAGAGCCAAAAGGCGGCAGATGGTAAAAATAATGACAAGGACTGCAAAAATGAAGCAGATAGAATAGACGGCGACGCACCACTGGAGTCCCGGAAAGGCTGAGTACCCAGTGTTGTCCAAGCAGATGAAGATAATGCAGGCCACGAAGGCCTCCAGTACCTTGAGGAGACCTGGGACTGTGGACAGAAATCCACTGATCTCACCAGGTTTGGCCCGGGTCAGCCCAACTTCTGTGGCGTACAGGATGAAGGCCAGGCAGGAAGTGACACTAGCACCAATCTGTTTACTGCAGCTAGAGCAAGCATAGCTGACGGGATAGATAACGGATGCTGCCAAAACCTGTGTGTGAGAAAGTCAAAAATGAATCATTCTCAAGTGCTAATGGTTAATTTTTCTTTTTTTCTTTTGAAGCACTCATAAATGAAAAAGTTACAGACACAGAACCATGTTATATTTATCTGTTAGCACATTTCAGTAGTCAATATGCATATTACTTTTTTTAAGATAATGAAATATTTATGGTGGAAAACACATTTTCTTACTCTATTTTAACAATTTCAAACAAATCAACATTAAATTCTGTGTTGTGGAGCAGGTGGCCTTGGGTGCTATTCATGAAAGCTGACAAACTGTATCAGCTCATTTTGGTTTTTCATATATTCATTTTTTTCTGTATAAATCTACACTTTAATATTAACACTGACAGAAATGTTCAGTGACACCAGCTAGTCGCTGATGTACTTGACCCACAAGCTCTGACAAGTGTATGCCGACAATAGCTGCAGACTAGATAGAGACAACAGTGAAAAATGTCACACACCATTAGAGTGGCCAGCATGGCAAAAGCGCAGGTGAAGTCATCCCAGGAGATGGGCAGCTTTGAGCTGACACTGAAGAATTCAATGATGAGAATGAGGAGGGTGACGCAGAAGCAGAAGCACCAGGTGAACATGCACCACGTCCAGAAGGATTCGGTCGTGTGTCCCACTGAGGCCACCAGGCTGAAGGAGACACAGGTGAAAATCACCTCCAGTATCCGCACGATGCCAACGGGCGTCGTCAGCGTGCTGAAGTCCAGTGTAACCATGACGCTCCTAACCCTGTGGTCAGTTTGTAGTGGTCCTGAGTGTTTAACTGACCTCTCACCTCTTTACTAGCCTGTCTCCTCTGTCCTTTCTGATTTGATGTTTTATTTGTATGTATATATCTACCTAATAATCTCTCTTACTAGATCCACATCCTGTTAGTGCTACCTGCAACCTACCAAGCCTACAGCCCTGGATGAGGAGGCGAATGAAACCTTGTTCTACTGTAGTCACTCCCTTGTTATCAGCCCTTCTTCCTCAAATGGCAATGAACCATACACATAATGAGCAAGGGCGGAACAGGGTTATATGAAATGTTTGTAAAAGGGGGGAAACGAGCTCACCTCACCCTGTTGCTCATCCATTATGGTTGGTCGGTTAGTGCCTTGCCCACTCATCAATAATGCAGCCTTGTAAATGTGTTACAAGAAGAGGAATTAGGCCTAACTACTGCTGTAAAGAGAGAAAAGTGACATACTATATATTCGAGGGAATGGATGGAAAGAAAGATACAGATTTGGGCTTAAAGACATGGACTCATCGACGACAGGCTATAAGTTGCTGTTCAAGATTAAAAGCAGTGAACTGCCAACTGGAAATTTTACACACACAGCTCTGAGTGACATGTTGAACCTCTTACCGTGAAATAAATCCAGTAAAAGTCAGACTCCTCGCTCAGACAGAATAATTTGCTCGTGTCAAAGCGTAGAGGTAATTGAGACATCAAGCAACAAATAGAACAACAGACGACAAAACCCTGAAAAAACAAACATGATTTGACTTTGTTTTTTTGTGCTTGTGGGTGTGTGTATGAGAAGTCATCCCCGTACTTTATGCAATGCAAAAGATATGTGCTTAGTTAAATATAACCATATAACGTCTTTTGTATCTTGTAGCCTCCGCCAACCGTTTGATATTACACACTCCCCTCACCCAGCCCCACCCATCTGTTCTTATCAGTGGAAGCACCGAGGCTGTTTTATCACTGGACGTGGGGCAGTTTCATTCTTACTCCATTTTCTTTCTTTACAAATGAATCATATTACAGCACCTATGATATGCACATGAACCTGTCAATAAAAAGCCCGTTGGTTACCTACAATATGTAACAAGGGAAGAAAACAAAGCAACAAATTTATGTTTTGAGAAGTGACGAAGGTCCTTTTTAATAATTACGATGTAGTCATATTACCTATTACTGGGTAACACTGCAGGACAGTCTGGGCTATTTGAGATGTGTAAGACAGCAATACCGAACAGGAGAAAAACAATGTAGTGAATGGTTTCGGTTAGAGAGGAGTTATAAAACTCCTGTTGTGACTTTGGAGGACAAGGTAGGAAGGTTAACAGGGCGCGAACACTTCAGGTCTGATAGGACTTGATGATTGCACGATTCCCTCTGCTCCCTTGCTCACTTGTGGATCACAGAGCAAAACATCACTTTCCTACGTGGAGGCTGATAGTATGTTCTTTTGTTGTTGTGCCACTGCAGTTTAAAAAAAATAAAATAAACATTGGGAAATGAGTTTGTAACAATTGAAAACCACTGAACTTGATTCTTTTCTATAGATTTTTCAATAGAAAAACACAGATAACATGATCATAACCTTTTTTTTCTCTTTAAACATTAGAAAATAAAAGAAAAATGTTTTGTCCTTTCTGTCATGTTTATTTCAACCTCAGATTGTTACAGATGGTCTGACTGTTCAACCCCCCTCCTTTTCTGAATACCTCCTTTGTCCCTCCTTCATGATCACTCCCTGCTTATCTTTCCATCTAAGAACACTGTTTATTTAACCAACACTCATAAGGAAAGTACACTGTGAAACGAAAGTGGGTTGAAAGACTGAAGACACAAAGAACACAAATAACAAGGTGTAGACATGGAGAGGGGCCACCTGGGTGTTCCATTAAGGGAAATGATTTGTGTAGGGTTAGTGTTATATGTCTCATGGGAGTGTATCAGCAACCTCTTTTATCATGCTGCTACACTCACATTCTCGCTGTCGATCCAGGTGAAGAGGTTCACCAACATCATTTTCAGTGACACCTTGGATGCCCTTTGGATGGAGGTACTGTCATCCTGACCTGGAAGAGACCACTCAGACATCAGGATAGAAATGTTTCATCACAGGATAATGGAGATAACGTTGACCCAAACCATGGCAACAAAATCTCCTCAGTGTAGAGGTCAAACACCTAGGCTATCACGCCTCACATGCATTGGCCCACTTGATGGGAATATGGCGTAGGATGACTCATCGCACTGTGCCATATCACTTCTCTCCACATCTCTGTGCACCAGTGCCTTTGGTTTTTGCACCACTGAACCCTTGACTGGGCATTCTTGTGTGTAATGAGGGGTTTAAACAGTGCAAATACAACACACCTCACTGTGTAACTGCTTACACAGTCTAATCACATCCTGCATTGACACTGTCAGTCACCTGAGGAGGAGTTTGCATGACACATCATTAATGCTAAAACATTATCGTCATAAAATGAGGTTGGGCTGGCGTGGACCACTACCTCTGATTTCTATAGCATTTACATGTCTTTCCCATAGATCTAAATGCAGGTGTCTGTTTTGTCACTGTGGAATCAAAAGACTGTTTTATTTATTGTTGTAATGTGTGATTTTCTCAGGGTCTGGAATAAAGCAAACTGAACTGAGTTAACCTGCTATAGCATAATGAATCAAGCTGTTGACAGTCTCTACTCTCTGTCTCATCTGGATTTAATATTGTCATCCATTACAACACTGGAGTGACTGTGACCTCTAGTGGTTTGTGAAAACTAGGCACATCCTCTGGAAAGCAGAACATTTCCATGTCGTCCTGTAACTATCAGCGTGGTTATAATATTGTGCATTCCAGAGGTGGTGCGTAATGTCCTGGTGATAGTCCTGTGACCTCTCACTATCCTCAGCTCTGTCCTGGCTTTCACCAGGCCTTCCTGTGTCACGGTCATGTGTTTAGATTTGGATCATTCACACTCACTTAGCACAAGGGACGCAATGTCTGGACTGTGGAGACACTGACAAACATATTTATAAATCTTAATATTATCGTGCTATGAAACAGTGCGGCATAGTTCCTTCAAAACACACCAGAGAGCAGCAGCAGACTTGATCCAAGAACTCCAAACAGAGAAATAAGAACTCTAGAGAAGTGCTGCTTAGAGCAGAACCACTCAGTGCTTTATCTAAAACTGTGATCTACTTATTTCCATTCCAGCACCGCAATGTAGTTCTTCTTTTCTTCACCCCTTCTGTTGTAAGTGATTTTTCTGTACATGATTCATGCTCTTATGTTAATGTACTGAGTCAATAAGTTGTGTAGTTACGAAAAACACAGCTAGTATGTGACATTTAGGTTTTTGATGGCCATTGTAACTGTGTGAGTCGCATTAAGTTCTTCATTGTTCCTCTGATGTTGCGTGGTTTTGTGGTTTGAATGTGTTTACTGGCAGTAAATGACACAGACGCTGAATAGGGGCTTAGTAATTTTTTTCTATCTGAAAGATTGGAGGTAGATTTCTTGTAAGAACTTGATAATTACTTGATATTAACTTTAATTAGACAATGAACTAAAATTATAATTTCAGTGTGGTGCAACTGTGTAGGCACGTGTAATATTACTATTATACAATGTGTTAAAAAGTAGTATAATCGGCTGAAGGATAGGCTTTCCAAGACAGGCATAGTCACTGAACTGCAATTTACGCAAGTGTGTTTCTGTCTTTGTAAGGCTCTCACATTTGTTTCAACAGAGTAAAAATTAGAGGGTGTTTAACAGGAAATCTCCGTCGTTGTGGCGTAGCCACCATAAACATATGTGGCACTGACAGGATACAGCTGTGAGCTGACTGTTTTTTACTTAGCCACAGTTTTTTGGTAAAACTCTATGCACTTCATATGTTGTATGTGTTGTTTAATGTTATTTTTCCAGGACTGCTGACTGAAACTGTGCTGTAACTGAGTTATGAGGCGTTACGTTAGATAAACAAAGAACACTTTGTTGTTAGCTACTTCTCATTTATCTCCGTTTCTTGCTCAGCTCTGTACTCATGTGTCTCATTTCCCGTCAGTGGTCGTTATTTGACTAACATTTAAACTCTGTCACTTTCTTCACCACCCAGTTGCATGCAAAATGGGAGGAGAGAGGGGGAGGGAGCTTCATGTTGCATAGCTTTGACGCCCTAAAGCAGATACAGATGGGGTTTTTTTCCTATTAGTTTTACAGCCTCTTACGCAATTGTGTTCTAATTACATCCCGTATTTTCCTGACTATCCTTCCGCAGTGTTGGTGCTCTCTTGGTTTTACCTACCTTCTTCCTGTCTCACTCGGGACCAGTCAGCTCCAGGAACGGGCTCTCTGTTGATGGAAAATCATAGGTATGTGAATCACTCTCTATTGTATGTGATGACCATCTGCTATTGCAAGTGTTTTTAAGTGAAAACGTTTGTGTCTGTGTTGAGGTATGAATACTGATATACCTAATTTACTTACATGTATTCCACTACTATTGTGGTACACATGCAAGTATATTTTGTGTATGTACAAAACCATTCTTGGTCACTATTTATGCCTTTGTAAACCTTATCCATTCACGTCATCCAAACAGAGCAGGGCGAGGCAGAGGCTCAATAAATGGCGACTGAAAGATTTCTAAGTGTATGTGGCTCATGTTACTCTAATTGATTCAAGAAGGCATGGGGGTACTGACTGTGAGCTACAGACTCACCAGCACACACTGTGGCTCTACATTCTTCTGTATTATCAAAACAAAAGCAGACTGAAGAAATACTTATTCACTTGTGGTGACTAACGTTCACTATCAGAGCATGGTGCTTCACAACAGATCTAATGCTCCATTCCTCTCCCACTAAGCAAATGCTACACTATACTGCTGCTATTTACTGTGGACATATGGCTACCTTACACAAAGAACTACTGTGATAACAGCAATTTAGAACTACAGCTAATGGTGTTGTTCTTCAGCTCAAGTCTGAGTTACAGGTACTTCACATGAGTATTTGCATTTCATGCCACCTCTACTTTACACTATAGCAAAACAACTGAAATGAGTCACTCTTACAGATGAACCATTACTAAAAGTACAAGTTACAAAAGGAGGATGACCAAGGCACTAAAAGGATAAAAACTGCACCTACACGTCAGTGATGAGACACAGGTGAAGCCTATCGAGATAATCACAGGAAGTGACATCATAGCTCCCAGAGAAACAGGATGAGGAAGAGAAAACACACACACACACACACACACACACACACATCACATATATATATATGTATGTATGTATATGTATATATATATATTTATGTTGGAAGTGGAACAAGTGGAAATCACCTATGTGTCTCTGCTGGGGTTTTTTTTGCACAGCACTGTGTCTCAAACAAACTTTGCCATGATGTTTTGCTTCCAGAGATCCTGTCAGTTCCCACATGCTTTTTAATATGGCTTCCATTGTAAAATGTTTCATGATTAAATCTGAGCCACTGTTGTAATTATTATAATTTTAAGCTGTGTCTAAATGTCATCTTAACTATAAATAATGGGACTGTGGTGTAGATAGAGGATGTGGGTGTGTGGTAGAATGTTTCGGCCGCAGTAGACTCTATACTTCTGCTCTAAATACTGGTCACGAAATGTTTTTTATGCTTGATTGCCTTTTTTTTCTTATTTGCTGAATGCTTCCCTTAGGTAACCAAAATCTATGCAACTATGCTTAAACATGTTTACAAATGCAGTGTCACTGGCATACTTCCACTGGAAACCCTAAAACCAAATGTTTAATTGTGTCAAAGTCATAATTTAAAAACCTGTTGATCAATTTGTGAATGAATAACACACATGTTTCGTACCCAGTGAGGATATCTGAAGATGCAAAAAGGATACCCACCACAGGAATCTGCACCACCTTACCCTGGACCACCTCTTAACTATGGAGGACCAGGAATGTACCCTCAGCCAGCCTACGCACCTCCAGCAGCTCCACCTGGTCCTTACCAGGGAGGTCTGTGTCTGAGACTTAGGTTAAGAGATGATATTGTTACTTATTCAAAATCATTGTAAACCTAAATAGAATACATCTCTGCTGTCCTGAAGCTTTACATTTCTATTTCATACCTTTTGTTGTGAAGAGAAAAAAAAAGTACTTTGCTCAGACAGACAGACTTTCTGTAGCCTGTAAGCAACCTATGTGCACATACCAAATAACCACCCCTTATATAAATAATGTTAAAACAATACAATGTCCAAATGAGTTATGTGCCAAGGCTGTTATGTTGTGGTGAGTTATGGAAACATGTGATGTAAACCATCCTTTCCTGTTTTGGTAAACTGTGTGTCTCTACTGCCAGGTGCTCCCTTTGCTCCAGCTCCAGTTGCACCTATAACAACAGGTGAGGAGATGCATCTGGTCCAAGATCACTATACCATGTAAAACACAATATAGAGGTCCATACATAGAGTATTTGCATGCACATGCAGATAAAGTAACTTACAGAGCGAGCATATCGGTGAACGCAAAT
Organism: Selene dorsalis; assembly: GCA_900303245.1. Classification (NCBI taxonomy): domain Eukaryota; kingdom Metazoa; phylum Chordata; class Actinopteri; order Carangiformes; family Carangidae; genus Selene; species Selene dorsalis. The sequence goes on from OMNW01024704.1 coordinate 14,173, forward strand.
CTGTGAACACACATCTGTAAACAGGAATCAGCGAGCAGTTAAACCACCAAACGAGTGAGTGAGTCAGTGGGCGAGGTCCTCCTTCCTGCCATACTGAATCGGAAGAATTGCCCCTTTGTTGCCTCAAAGCTTAACAAAAAACCATTGTTCAGTGTTTGTCCTGTGTACCATCACATCCACGATTTGGCTTTTGAAAGAAAAGATGAGGGAAGATTCTTATCACAGGTGTGTAACTCCTTCACATAATCCCCACATGGGAAAAAACTGACATTATTTCAGTCTGAGTCAGAGCAGAGTAGAATAGAGCAGACTGGTGACAGAGGGGAGGAGACCACAGGCTCCCTCTGCTGGTCTTGTTGTGTCAGTGCAATCAGTGTCAGTTCTGTCCTTTTTAGTCAACATATCTGACTAGCAGTAGAGCAGTTGCACATCATACTAAACTATGAAAAACCCTTAAAACATAACAAAATGCCATGAAACTGTGATGTTATGTGTTACCATCTGCAACGTGTAGAGTTCAAGATGGGTTTTAATCACATCAGTCATGTGTAAATACTGAGAAGGACTCCAGTTATGTGCTTCATTGAGAAATTAGGTCCTGAAAGTGGGTTCTGCACTTGTTTTAAGCTTTTATGTGAACATGGAGACAGTTCTGATATTTCATCCGTTGTGTATGTTCCATCCTCAGTCACTCACGTGGTAGTAGCGCCTAACCTCCAGGATGTCCCAGGACATACTGTGTGTCCCCACTGCCAACAGAATGTGCTCACCAGGGCAGAGCACACACCAGGCCTGATGACCTGGGCCATTTGTGGCGGCCTCGCACTCTTTGGGTGAGAACAACCTTTATGGCAGAAACTTGGCTCTATAATTATAAATCTAAACTGAGAAACAAGTAAATCTATACTTTGGGAATAAAACTAGAAAGTCATAATTGTCTTTGTTTTACTCCTACAGGTGTTTTATTTGCTGTTGTATCCCATTCTGCATTGACTCTTGTCAAGATGTGGAGCATCGCTGTCCATCCTGCCACAAAGTCATTTACATATACAAGCGAATGTGAACTATCCTGACTGTGAATGCAGTGCTTACATAATCAGTAGCTAATCAGTTGATTTACTTGCTCTGCAACACTGTTTTGATACTTACCTTATGTAATACAATAAGCACTTACCCTAACTGCACCTGCTTTGCTACCTTATATGACTTGTGATGATACATTTGCTGAGGCATTATATTGTTTTTACTCCACCAAATTTCTCTTTTTTTTGTTAAATACAGATACCAAAGAAAATAAACAATTTCTGCTGATTTACAATGGTTAGGGTGTTGTAACACATACTGCTGCATACTGGATCCAGGGTACCCACCAGATGTAAAAATAATTCACTGTTTCATTTTTCAGCTAGTAGGCTACGGTTGGCGTTCACACAGGGTTTTTTTTTCACTCTGATCCAAATGTCACACCACTGGTAGAGTGTCATATTTCCATGACGAATGACTGGAAAAAGACATCTGTTATGTCATGTTTACATGGCTCAAGCTCAAATAATGGCATGCGCCGAGACCACCCCTTCAGGTCTCAGTGCGGCTCTATAGTCAGGTCTCACCAGTCTCGGTGTAGCTGCTTTGGTGCTGGCTGACCCGAACACACTGCACTCAGGCCCAAAGTTCAACTGGGCCGACCTAGCACTGCTTTAGCTGTATTGCCTTACCTGTACTTCATCATGCTCCTGAGTGTTTGAGCAAATACAGAAAATTTGAAACTTAACTTTGGCACATTTTCTATGGTCAGCAGCTGTTTTTCGTTGTTCCCATTATTTTTAGGCTTACGTACAGATCGTTTTATAAATAAACTTGAAGTAGCAGAATTTGCATTGGTGTACACTTAATTGCACTTACAATGATGAAAATGATGTTTGAGATGTTTTTACTTTTACTTTTAATATTTAGGTTTTTTTTTTTAAAACCAAATCTATCTATCTATCTATCTATCTATCTATCTATCTATCTATCTATCTATCTATCTATCTATCTATCTATCTATCTATCTATCTATCTATCTATCTATCTATTTATTTGTGCTGTTATCATCCCTGCAAATGTCAGGGAGTTAAATTTAGAAGTGAGGATCTTTGGTATGGATTTCTTATATGGTTGGCTAAAAATTAATTTTGGAAAAAGAAAGTGAAAGTGTGACTAAAGCCTATATATACTTTCTGTCCTGTCATCTTTGGAGGATCACTGTCCAGAGTCACGTAAGCAGAGGTAAGGTGCTTTCTGTCTGATATTGGAGTAAAATAAACTATTGAGATTGTGAAGTTTAAAACTGAGTATTTTTAGTGTAGTAACTGTAATGAATTTCAGGTTTTCTAGGTAACATATTTTTATTATTAGTGATTTACTATCTGTCTCTTTGAAAATGTACTTTTTTTTTATAAAAGTTTTTTTTGTAAAGATGATCTTTTATTTTTTCTTTCTCCATCTTCTCTTAAATATCAGTGAAAACATGCTTTGACATACCTTTCACTCAGATTCCATTAAAAACTAAAAAAAAACAAAGAAGGAGGTGACCATTACTCTTTCATTTTCAATGACATCATGGGCTTAGAGCAACAGACGAACAAGGGAGTCCCTATGGAAGACGTCAAGCTGGCCCTAAGAGGACACGTGAAAGACGGTTATGAGGTACAATTCTTTGAATTTTGACCTTATTTAAAGATGTGCTGTGGCTCTTGTTTGTGTAAATATTTGCAGTTGATAGATGGAGTCTTTAGGTCAAGTAATGAGCACTTTTGCAAGGTCAGTTTTTCTTAAAGATTTGAATCCATGTGTATTATCAAGCAGTCTTCATCTTCCCAGGATTTTGTATCACATATCAACCATGTGAGCGTGAACATGCTTGTGTGTCCTTTTGCACATGTTCAACAAAACAAGACAACAAAACCAATTTGCATTAAATACCAATTAACTGTATTTTATTATTTCCTAGTTCATTCCTGGACATCCACTGAAAGAAGGTGCCCTGGACTACAACTCCTCTCCCACTCTGCAGGACAAAGTTCATGTTTTGGTTTGTGTTATTCCTGCTGCCACTGTACCTCTACTGACTGATGACATAGTGAGGAAGATGAGAAACATCACACTGGCTGCCAGTGACCTAGGCCTATAATACATTTATAGATTTGGATTTTATGAATCAAAATACCACCAAAGCAAATATTTAAAATACTGATTAGTTTTCTATATCTGCAGGGATTCCTCTGGTGGTTGTTCTCACCAAAGCTGATGAAGCATGCCCTGAGGTCAGAGAAGACATAAAGAATGTCTATAAGAGCATATATCTAAAGAAACAGGTATGTCTCTATTGATGATGTTTTAAAATTGTTGTTTAATTTGAAATCTTGTTAAAATCTTCAGTTTTCATTATTCTGCCATGGCTTTTTTTTGTTGTTTTTTTGCCCAATTCCAAATTTAGGTCGACAAAATCCACATGCTGCTGGGCATCCCACTGGACAGCATCTTTCTGGTGAAGAACTACTGCTCAGAACTGAATGTAAATGACAGTGTTAGTGCTCCGACACTGTGTGCACTGAAACAGATTATTTCCTTTGGAGAAGACTACCTCAACTGCTGAAGCAAATTTGCTTTTGTTTTATGAGAACTTTTCCTTTTATTTTCATCCTGTAAATGATTCATCCTGTATTTTCTTTTCACAATAACAGAGCCCATTCGAGTAATTCAAGTAGTTCACACTGTCTGTCAATGCAAAGTCATAATGCCACTTTTTTCAACAAAGTCATGGGTCTGTTGATGAGTCGAGACAAACGGTGATTAACTGTTGCTCATCGCGTTGAACCATATGAATTAACAGACAATCCAGTGATGAGTGGAGTGAAGGGTCAGGGTCTAATTACTGCAGGGGCTTGTTGAGAACAAGAAACATATGTTAAACATACATTCCTCACACATACACACTACACACATCTGACTACACCCTATGTGAACAAAGTACAATTCTTCAATTCTGTTGCATATATTTCAATAATCAAATCCAGCTATGAATGTGAAACAATATATTGTCATTATGGTTTTAGATTGTGTGAACAGCCTTCTACAGTGTGACCAACCACTCTGTGCTACACTTATTCATATAAAGATGTAGAGCTCTGCTGCGTGTTCTAGCACAAAGTCAACTGCATGTAAAAGTGAATGTGAAAGTATCCGGATTGTGGGAGGGGACTCAGTGTTTAACTTATGACACTTCTTTTTTTGCTATACTTCATTCCTTTCCACATATTAGGCCGAGGTAGGGACGTTCTTTGAAATCATGTGACCAAGTAATGTTAGAACGGTTAAATATCTGTGGTGTCACCCAGGACAGTGTAGACACTGAGCAGACATCACCAATTAGTACAGGCCACTTTCAGGTAACTTTGTTTATTAACTGTTCTATAGTCACATTATTGATCAAAATGATAAAAAGGGACTTCAAATACACTACATGCTCAATTTCAGATTTGTTTCAGGTAAACTATCACTACAACACCATTTCTCTCTTCGGCCCTGACAGCTGAGGTAAGAATTGTTACTCTATTTTATTCACTCTCTTTTAAGACTTATGTAACATCTAGATTTTTTGCGATAAATTACAAAGGGTGGAGGTGTTTAGATATGATCGTCAAGGAGATGATAGTTGAGATGAATTTTACAAGGATGCCAGTGGCTGAGTGTTGGTTGGTTTCTCTCAGTTTGCACTTGGCAAAATCAACCTTGCACACTAAAGTTTCCTCAGCTTCTCTGCTCTCTATTGTACCCATGGTACCAATGAGTACTCTGAACCCATGGGTCAGACCACACCTATATTTGAAATCACATTTTTTTTGCATTATAAAAATCATACAGTATTTTTATACTAATATATTTTTCTTAAATTAACAGGAACAACAACACCAGTCTCTTTTTAGTTAAATCTTATCAGCCTGAAAACACAGAAGTCCAACACCTCAGAATCCTGCTCCATGGGCCGGTTGGTGCCGGCAAGTCCAGTTTCATCAACTCTGTTGACAGTGTTCTACGAGGCAAAGTGTGCAATCGAGCCATGACAGATGCAACTTCTGGGGCCAGCTTCACCCGCAAAGTATGAAGTAAAGTATTTTGCAAAAATGAAATGATCCATTGATTAAGAATACCTAAAAACAGAATGAATGTGGGTGTGGGTCAATTTTTCTGATTAACTGATCACAAACAAACACATCTAATAATAAAGCAAAATTATGAAATATTGAGAATCAAGCAGCTCTATATCATATTTAGAAGAATAAGAACAATTAAATTTTTCTCTTTATACTCATTCAAAATGTCATCAGAATTTAAAACTGACAGCTACCTAATGAACTTAATTAGATACACCTACAGCAAGAAAAAGCTTTGACCTATTGACCTGTGTTTGTAGGCACTGACTGTGTGGCTACAATTGACCCAAAACTATACTTGTCCTGGCAGAGTAATTACGTAAATAAAGTAATCTGATGCACTTAGATCACTCACGTTGATCCATTAACACATTTTCATTCACATGCAATTTAGTCCATTGCAATCCTGTCATCTCCTTAAAGAAGCAATATCTTTTCACTTTTTATATTGTAAATCTATCTGCTAAATGTATTTGGTGATATGATGAAAAATAATTGCAGCTTCTGTTTTACAGTACAAAACTTACGAAATCCGCAAAGGACCAGACAGCTCCTACTCTTTCATTTTCAACGACATCATGGGCCTTGAGCAAAGCACTGTCAGGGGAGTCCCTGTGGAAGACGTCAAGTCGGCCCTGAGGGGACGTGTGCCAGAAGGTTATGAGGTACAACACTTTGAACTATGATGATGTTTCATCATTATTATATATTAGTCAGTCATATTGTTATTTTACTGTTTTACATGTACCACTTAAATTGCATTGCTTTAATAATAATAAAAAGCCATTTGTTCCCTCTTTTAAATGATTACTATCAATTCCAATTTTAAATTATTTTCTAGTTCATTCCTGGACGTCCACTGAAAGAAGGTCACGTGAACTACAACTCATGTCCCACTCTGCAGGACAAAGTTCATGTTCTGGTTTGTGTTATTCCTGCCAACTCTGTATCTCTACTGACTGATGAAATAGTGGAGAAGATCAGAGACATCAGACTGGAAGCCAGTGACATGGGTAAGAGCAGGCATCACTAAAGAACTAGTATGTGTAGACTAATAGTACAACATATAATAAATACTCTGTACAAAACAAAACAAGTGTTTAAAATACTGATTCGTTTTCTGGATGTACAGGGATCCCACAACTGGTTATTCTCACCAAAGTTGATGAAGCCTGTCCTGAAGTCAAAGAAAATATAAAGAATACTTACAAGAGCAAGTACCTGAAGGAAATGGTTAGTTTTTATTGGTGACTTAAAAATTTGAAAGTTTTTTCAGTGTTCCAACGTGACTCTTCCTCTCTGTTGTTCTCCACACAATAACTGATCTAGACAATTTTTTTTTTCAATTCCAAATTTAGGTCGACAAAATCCACATGCTGCTGGGCATCCCACTGAACAGCATCTTTCTAGTGAAGAACTACTGCTCAGAAGTGAATGTAAATGATGACCTTAGTGCTCTGACACTGTGTGCACTGAAACAGATGATTTTCTTTGGAGAAGACTACCTCAACAACCTGTAGAGCTGCAAACTGCTGAAGCAAATTTGCTTTTGTTTTATGAGAACTTTTCCTTTTATTTTCATCCTGTAAATGATTCATCCTGTATTTTCTTTTCACAATAACAGAGCCCATTCGAGTAATTCAAGTAGTTCACACTGTCTGTCATTAACACTGTCTGTGATTAACTGTCTGCTGCAACATCTTCATTTGAAGATGCATGTTTACACTGATAGAGGAATTTGTGGTTAAAGGCTTCATTGTAAAACCTCTTTCTTTATGACTGGACTTCACATTAATTTACTACAGTGGATGAAAAGTGTCTGTTTGATTCCACAACAGCGATGATACTTTCATTATCCCCTCAGACCTCTTGTTATCTGTTTGTTTGATCAATTCATGAGCCTGAGCTTGAATATCCAGTCTAATATGATACCTATACACCTACTATAACATTATATGAGGCATCATTGCTATATATGTGAGACTTTACTGTTAGCCTCTTAAATCTTTTTGCTTACATCTACATCATTTAAGAAACTTGAAAACAACTGTGTGTTTAGCAACAACCTGCAGAGTATAATGGAGAAATGCCAAAACTACAAAGGTGAAAAAAAAAACAAATAAAACAGAAGAAAACAAAAATATATTCAGTGAACTGCACCAGTATCAGTTTATGTCTTTACTGAAACCCATTTACTATAATGTCAATTTGTAAATGAGTGAAGGCTATGAGTATCATGAGATTAAAGATTAGAGGAATGTACGAGTTTGTGAGGATTTAAGTAGAAGAGTGTTGGTTGGTCATGGTTAGAACTAGCCCTTGAAGGACAATGTAAATTTTCCACTGAATTGCAACTCAGTGTCACACCCATGATGTAAAAGCTAAGATACAGGTTGGAGCAGTAAAGTCTCTGCATGCTTTTCAAAATGTAATTCAAGTGTTGCTTGGGTCACAGAAATCTGTGGTGAACTAGAAACCATCTTGTGGTGTAATCACATGTATACTCTGCTGTTATCATTGCATTATTAAATGAGTCCACAGTCATGGATTGGACAATACCCGCATAAAATATGAGCTGTCATTTGACCTCAATGACACATCTGTTGAGTTTTGTTATTGTTATTTACACAGTTCTGATGCTATGGTATTGACAAGATTTGCAGATTTTGTGGCTACTGTAGTCTCCAGAATCACATTTTGTCATGATGACACGGACACAGAGACTCACAAAGTGAAAACACTGACAGCCCCACTGTAATAAATAAGTGATACATGCACCTGGACTAACCAGAGTTCAACTGAACTACATAAAGGAACGTGAAATCAAAGGATGTTAGAATATTTAAAGATCTGAGGTTTCACCCGCAGAACCTAACCCTGCCAGTGTAGACGACACTGGCCAAAGATGTTAATAGCAATGGACATGTTTTATTTTGAATTAAGTTATTTGGACACAAAGATAGAGGACAGCTGTATGGTGTAACAAACCAGCTTAATTTATAATTTAGGAATAATGGTTTGAAGTTGTGGTTGGGATGGCTGGAGTGTGGGATGGGCAGCAGGTTAGAGCACTGAGCTTCACTGGACAAACACAGAGCTGAGGCAAATCAGGTATTGAGTTTGTAGGCACAGTGACATGTTGAGTGAGGGAGGGACCCAGCAAGCAGGCGAAGGTAAACTTAAAGCACAGACTAACAATAGTTAGGGTGGATTGAATGACGTAAGAAAAATATGACCAGTTACTTTTTGGCCATTGCATTGAACCACATCAACACAGACAATCCAGTGATGAGTAGATAACAGATTGGAAAGCATGAAAAAGCTCGTTACTGTGAAGGTGTTCATCTAGCTGGTCTAGGACAGTCTTCTCAAGGATCAAGGAAGGTTGGATATAGGTCTATAATTAACTAATACATCTGGGTCAAGAGAAGGTTTTTTTAAGTAATGGATTAATGATGTTACAGTGTGTGTTGTGTGTGTGTTGTGGAGGGGCGGGGTTGGATAGTGCAGGTGTGTCTGGACCCTGGGCCAGGGAAGTACCACCCTCCCAGCCCCGCCTGAAGCTCCGCCCCTGCACCTCCCCCTACTGCGCCACCACACCCATCTTGGCACACCTCAGTCTACCAATTTGCCAAATTGACTGCACGACCTGTTGCGCCAGACTGAATTACCACTGCGCAGGGTTCGCCACCGTCCACCACACCTGCGCCAGGTACGAAATTAGAGCCTGTGATGTGATCAGCTCCTATTCCATAAGTTAGCACCAAATCAAGGATATGATTTAAAGCGTGAGTTATTTACCCTCTAAGAGAAGCCAACTGAATCTAAAAGTGACTTGAATGCAGTAACCAGACAGTCATCTTCAACATCTACATGAATGTTAAAGTCACCCACAATAATTACTTTGTCTGAATTCATTGCTAAGTTTGATAAAATGTCAGGGAATTCTTCTACAAACTCAGAATAAGGTGCAGGGCGATACACCACAGCAAGTAACAGTGGAAACAACTTTATGCCCACATACTTCATTTAAAACAGCTTCAAACTGTCTGGACATGTTAAGGGCTCCGCCCTGAACGCCTTGATAACAAGTATTGATGTCATGGAAAAAATGTGAACAAAGTGAAAGTGAAAGGATGAGAATGAATTTGCAACCCATACAAAGAGCTACTGCACAGGCAATAGGCTGGGAATAGGAGGACCAGATATTCAGCGCTGAACATCACTATCAGTACTACTAACATCACTTTGTTTCCAGACATCCAGCTTTGAGGTGAGAATCTTTTGAGACAGCTATTCTTAAATGTTGCTATTCTGTCATTGTGAAACAGAAATGTTAATTCTTCAGTACTTTTTATGAATATCAAATGCACAATGCAAGAATTTACACCGGACATTTCATTAATCTACCCTAACTGGTTTCGCTTGAATTGATTTTGCTTTCATTTATGTAGTATTGCTTTTCCATGTGGATGTAATTGTAAGATTTCTTTCTTATGTGCAGAAGGCATCAGGGATGTAAAGGGTGTTTTACTACTGAGCACACACATTACCCCCTCCCCCAGTTTAAATGATTAATTTCAGTCTTGAAATGTAAGTAGTTATTCATTGTTAACATTAAAGGCCTGATTTAGGGCAGACTGGGGACAGTTGCAACAAGTCTTATTTCTTTATTTTAATGAGAAACGTGCTAGAGTGATGACACTCATACTACACTTGCTCAGTTAGACCCTCTGCAGCCAATTATGTTAAACCATGAGAGACTACTGCTGAAGATAAACAAAATAAATCCCAAAATAACTTGCTGATAATAAAATATGCAATTATGGCTATATCTGTTGTTCTAAGGGACAGAACTAGCCACATATATTTTCCTAGAGAAATAGGGGAAAAGTCAATTTATTTGATGTCATACAGTGAAAAAATCGTTCAAAAGTAGAGTACATGTTTAATAAAAGTTTTTTGTATTGCAAATTGTTCCATTTTTCTCATCTCACACTGAGCCATTGAGTTTTTATACCACCAGTAACTTCTGCACATTGACTTAAGGGCTATGTTCCATGCAAAACAAAACTCCAACTGTTCTTTGATAAATAGCCTATTACTAAATAAGTAAATAAGTTTGCCTTAATGAATAATGAATGATGAATATGCAAATATGGGCGTTTCTGCCAGGAGGAGTAATGTGATTTACCAAACCTGAAACAGATTGCAGTGGCTTTTTTTGCATCTTCATTTTGCATGTTTGAAAGGCGAGTCTTAACTGGCACAGCTTTGTGCACAAATGACTGCGGTTGTTGAGTTAATGCCTGCCAAGGCAAAAGTTCTTTTATCCCTGCATTTTCTCATTCCAGCGAACTGTAGCAGTTTTTCAGGTGTGTTAAAAGTCCTTTAAGTGCCATTACGCACGGGATCTCAAAAAATTTTTTCCAGGAGCACGCCATTTAGCACTGCTTATTTGGGATCTTAGTAAATCAGGCTCTATTGTGTGTTTAATAAACTGAATATTTTACTTGAATTAAATTATTGGGGAACTTGTGTCGGCCCAGGCAGTTAATAACAAAGTCCATTCATGGAGAGTGTTTTTTTTCTTTACAGGTTATATCAGTATTTAATTGCAGCCATGGGAGGAAACTCAACCAAACCTGAATCTAGTAAGATACTTTAAGTCCACAGAACAAAAAGCTTGTGTTTAAACTAAACCACAAATAATGACATGTTTTCCATTTGTGTTGATGTTATTTTCTTACAATGTGAACTGTCAGCTTGTTATGATGAACCATGGCGGGACATACCATGGGGGTGAGTGATGTGTTCTGTTCTGTGTAAAATTACCACCTGCAAAATCGGTTTAAATGAATATACAACTGAATCGAAACTTTCGCACTCAACAGCACCAAACATGGATATATGCAGGATGTGAACGATTATAAACCTCATAACACTGACCTCCAACAACTCAGAATTCTTCTTCATGGACGGCCTGGTGCTGGAAAGTCCAGCTTCATCAACTCAGTGGACAGTGTTTTACAAGGCAGGATGGCTGGTCGAGC
>OMNW01024705.1:0-23034 GCA_900303245.1 Selene dorsalis
TACCAACTGCTACCAAAACTACACACACCCCAAATTCTTTTCTGCATGGTGGAGGAAAGTGTATCCCATCATTAACACATGGCTCCTCAACAGACAATGGAAGAGGCGGTTTATTGTTGTATGTGGTGATTTTTTTTAGGCCCTACAACTATAATGTAGAATCTTCTGTGCGTTTGACTGACTCACTGACTGACTGACTCACTGACTGACTCACTGACTGACTGACTGACTGACTCACACTGACTGACTGACTGACTGACTGACTGGCTGGCTGACTCACTGACTGACTGGCTGACTGGTGGGCTGACTGACTGACTGACTGACTGGCTGGCTGGCTGGCTGACTCACTGACTGACTGGCTGACTGACTGACTGGCTGACTGGCTGACTGACTCACTGACTGACTCACTGACTGACTCACTGACTGACTGACTGGCTGACTGGCTGACTGGCTGACTGACTCACTGACTGACTCACTGACTGACTGACTGGCTGGCTGACTCACTGGCTGACTGGCTGACTGGTGGGCTGACTGACTGACTGACTGACTGGCTGGCTGGCTGACTCACTTCCTGACTGGCTGACTGGTGGGCTGACTGACTGACTGACTGACTGGCTGGCTGGCTGGCTGACTCACTGGCTGACTCACTGACTGACTCACTGGCTGACTGGTGGGCTGACTGACTGACTGACTGACTCACTGACTGACTGACTGTTGTGTTGTGTAGGAAAAAACATAATTTGTCTTACCAAACACTTTGGCTCCTCGGTTTTGTGAAATGTGAAATTTTGAAATGTGTTTTGGGGAAAAAAAAGCCATTTTCAAAATCATGCCATAAGCAATTAAAAAAAAACTTGAAATACAAGTGGTTTGAATTCTAACATTATGAAATGACCAAAATATGAATATAATCAATACAAATGTGAGAAATTTGTGATCTAGTAAACTAGCCAAAGAAACCAGTCCTGTCCAGGTTGATCAACTTTTACATTTGCAGTTTGGTCTGCACTCCATGTGCGTGTGAAAATACACCAGCCCACATGTGCTGCAGCAGTAAGCCAACTCACCAGTCTTTCCTTCATGACCCAGTTTACTGTTTTTCCAGGACTGAGGGCGACCCTCTGTGATGGAGCACTGTTGGATGAAACATCCTCTTTCCACATGTCGAGCATGTGTGTGTGTGTAAGTGGGAGACAGAAAGAGAGAGTGCTTGTGTGCGTTTGAATGTGCATGTGCGTTTTCTGAGGGTGGTAAGACGTTGCCGAGCTTTGTTTTTGTCATGATTACACATGGTGGAATAACGCCTCAGGCAACCAGATGGAGTCTCTCCGTGTGAGAGCTACACAAACTGAATCAGCTTTTCAACTCCGCACTTTATTCACAGTGTAAGAATGGACACGCTGTGAGGAAACTGACTAACAAGCACCCCCACTTTGAATACATAAATCCATATTATCAGTGAGAACTTAATGAAATAAAACCATCCCAAAATAATTGGCTGAATAGGAAGAACAAAAAACAAACTGTTGCGAGAAGTTGTCAAACCTCATTGTTGTGTCTGTGTGTGCGTGTGTGTGTGTGTGTGTGTTCAGAGAAACTCTATTCACAGTTGAGTCTGGATTTCATGAGTTACACTGCCAGAGCCTGTCCATGTTAACTGATTATCCTCTCATTCACGTTGGACATGGCCAGCTGAAACTGAAAACTTGTCCGTCATTCATGTGTGCGACCAAGTGTGAACCTATTTGCCAACTGAAGCGAGGTGTTTGCTTAGCTGTTCTGAAGTAGGTGTAGCTTTGAAACGCACTAGAGCATATTTCACAAAACAAAACTGAGGGTAGCTGAGATTAGTACTGAAACAACGAGCGCTATCCTGGTAATTCAAGGTATAACATACTGTAACTGCCATGATGAACATAAAAATCTGCACCAAACCAGGGAACAACTGAGTTGAATTCAGATCAAGAATAACACAAAGATGATCTGGTGAAGAACATTTTTGTGAAAATACACACTGGACTTATTGCATACCTGAACCCATGAGTTTACAGATGAGAGGACACATGTTGAAAGTTCTAAGCACATTGTTTTGCTACGAGTTGTGTAATAATGTTTCATCATAACAACTCACTCGTGAGGATAATTTTTTGGGGGGATTTATGCTCAACAGTACTTTTGGATCATGCATAATCTAAAATGATATACAACCCTTTACAAATGAATAATAGATAAATAAATGAATCCAATTGAAAGAAATACCAAACATATTTAAGGGTCCTCCAACACATGTTTGGCACATCATGGAAACATCTTCCTCTTTTGGTCCTTGGATGGGTCTGGGAGGGCAATAACTTCTTTGTGTTTTTCTTCCTTTTGTTGCCATGTAAAGTACATCTGATACTGATAAAAAAAAAAATCACTTTGCCCTTTTGACTACAAACTGGAAACCAGCATGACTGATTATCTCCTGAGCCATGACTTATGATTTATCTTTAGCCATTTACCTGTTAGCCAAAGAGCCATGCAGCATCAAAGAGAAAACAGGCCCCTGAATAGTCACAGCAGCGTGCTCATTATCCGTACATGCACCCCTGTAAAGTAGAGAGCACATTTACGGGAAAGTCTGTACTCATCCACTGGTGGTAGGTGAGATTCAGTGTTTTGTGTGTTCGTTCTTTAAACAGACTCTACAGGCTTCAGCTCTTTCCTGTTAGAAGTTTGCCACTAGAAAAGTGATAAGAGGCTCCATTAGCAAAGGCTGTGTTATGACAGTGTGGCAAAACAACTGAACATGAAGCCCTGCAGAGCGTAATGTGTGCATTAATGTGGAGTATTGCTCCAGTTTCACATGGGGGGGTGGGGGCTCTAAGTGTCAGAAAGACGCATATAGATATACAGTCGTTACACACACATACAAACACATCCACATGGGCATTCACAGAGACCACATGAACGTGACTGTGTGTAGATTTACTGTATAGACAAAAACCCTGTCAGATCACTGAACTTTTACTGTATCATGTTAAAGAGACTGTAGACAGATCAACAGGTATTTGTTAAACAGCTGAGCTGCTGCAGACCTAAACACCATCCTGAACAGATCATTTCAAACCAGTTGGCCAAACATTGTGTGACACTAAAACAGACAGACTCAGGCTACAGAGCATAATTAAGATTGTAATGTTTTAAGAAGCTTAATCAGGGGGCTTCCTAAATCACAAGGATGTCAGAGTGCCCCTCAGACGAACCGTTCCACAAATTTGGTTCCAGCTTCCATTTTCTGCTAGGATCGACATGATGACCACTGCTGCTCTCCAGTGGCCTGTGAGGGAAACTGAACAGGGTCCAATCCACCAACGTTAAGTGGAAAGTGTTGCACACACTCCTTCTTTAAAAGTGTAAGGAGTGATGTGGTAGAAAAGTAAAGTGGGTGAGCAGAGTGAGGGGAGTAGATTTAAGATGGGAAAAAAAGAAAAAAAAACATTAACAACAAAAGAAAAGAGATGTAGATGGAGACAGCCTGCCTTTGTATTACAGTACAAAAGCTCAGACAAAGAAGCACAGACACCTGATCACTGGGGTCTTGGACCAGAGACAGAGAGCCCGCAGGAATAAAAAGAGAGACGGACGAGGGCATGAGGTGCATCTGAGTGTGCGTGTCTGTGAGAGTGTGCGTGTTTTATCTGGCAAAGGGGTGAAAGCCAAGAAACAGGTTCCCATTGTGCAAGCAGGGAGTAATGAGGGAGGTAATGAGGGTTTGGGTTTCCAGAGCTGCCCATTACAAGTGCACTAGTGGCTCAGCCTGAGAGAGCCAGGGGACAGAGGGAGCAGAGGAGGGGTGGTGTGTATCAGTGAAGATAGGTGAGCTTGATCTAGATAGCAGTAAATAGCCATCAGTCTCAGGAGCAACACTGGATTTTAATAATACCAGGTAATTATTGCTTATGATTTGATATGCTTACGCATGTTAAGTGCAACAATTTAATTAAGGTATTATCTGAACAAAAAAATAATAATAATAATGATGTTGTTTCAATTTCTGGAGTTTCTGGCCAACAGGTATAAGTTTGGCATAATTTTTCATCTGGCCTTGCACTGTAGGATTATTATTGTCCACCTGGGGGCAGCATATTACACTGATGCTACACTGTTTCCTCCCAAGCACTGAAAACATGATGATGAAACTTTGTCAGTAACATCATCACCATCAAATAATCAGGGTCTATGTATTAACCACCATGGTAAAGAATACACACCCATGCACACAGCTATAGTACAAGGCAAAGACCATCATAGACATACATTATGTTTTCCCCTAAATAAATTGTACCAAGAGGAACTCTTGATCTTTATATTATGTTTTGTTTCAAACATATAAAAGTAAAATGAATCATTATCCTGCTCCATGTGTCATTATATACTTAAAATAAAAACTTTTGACCACTTAACATAGTATTGTATAGTTTAATCTGCAGCCATATACAAGCTTTTTGTGTATTTTAGATTTGACATTGTAAGCTACTAAGTCACTAAAAGAACATTTTTTCCTTCTGAAATCTGTAGCAACATTACATAACACAAAATGGAAACACAGGGAGTCTGAGTAAATGTTAGTTTTCACCACTGGCTAATCTTAAACTTAATCATGGATGAACTATAAAGAAAATGACTTCAAAAACTGAGAAGTGTCTGGTATGTGTCTGCTTCCCAAATCTTGACATCTAAAAATTAGTAAAACATTTGCACAGAGAAACATGCAGTTCTGCACACAAACACACTGTACTTGAAAGAGAAATCCAGGCTGAAGGGGTGAAATAAAAATGTATAACTGATGAATATCTTAAAAAACCCACCCACCCCCAACCACGCAAACAGCATATTTTACTTAATGTGAAAGTCTGAAAAGGCCACAGAGAAAAACACACACACACACACACATTAATAACTAGGCGAAGAGGGATTTACAGTATAATGCATGTGAACTATTTGCATGTATATACAGTGAATAAGAGAGCTGTCATCTTTATGAAACAAGTCTGTAGACAGTCTGCCCCGATGGCTGAGATATAAAAGATTCAACAGTAACACTAGTTCTTTGTAGTTGATAACCTGCACGTTATTGAAATCAGTTGAGCCACATGAGTTGTGTAGTGGTGGCTTTAATGTCTCCCTCCTCTCTGTCCCCTCAAGGTGTGTGTCTTAGAGAGCTTTACTGTCCCAGCTTTACAAGTGTTTGTCCAGAGACACAAATACCACCTGATTCATCTCTGTGTGTGTATCCATCAGAGCTGTAAAGCCTTAGATGTCACCTTGTCATCCTGTGGCTTGGTTGTCTGACTGTGTAAACTCAGGAGACTGACGCTGAGACCGAGGCAGGACGAGCTAGCAAGTGGAATGTAAGCATTTGGGAAATGTGAGAACTTGTGTGACTGCAACTTGCACTCTGTGCAGTTCAAAGCACCATTATAGTCTGTGCGTGTGTGTGTGTGTGGATGTCTTTGCAACTTCAAATTTTACCTGACTTGTTTTTACTTCCTTTTTGTAACCGAACCCCCTCTCCACCCTCCAGTTGTCTACAATTTCCAAGATTTTAATTCTCATTTCCAAGATCAAAAAGGAGGAAACACTGCATGAAAGTGTTAGAGAGAGGAGGTAAAACGCCTTTAGGTTATCTGGCATCACGCCATGACACTTTCAATCACACATTTCTAGTAGACTGTGTGTGAGTTTCTGCAATTTATTATGTTGTGCTGGCAAAATCTGTTCACATCATCACACGTGGAGGCTCGCCTTCCATGTGGAGGCAAGACTTTAGACCCCACACTGTCCATACCACCCAATGATGGGTTGCGTTCGTGCAACTCAAAGCTGGACTGATTTGGATTGATCTGCTGAAGCTGACGGGCTGGACATAGGCTGTTGAAGTTTGTGAATGAGTATATTATACATTTTCTGTGTAAAATAACTGAATTATTTGGGGATTTGTAACTTTTCCCATGTGGCACATTTCCTTTTTGTAGTTTGCTTTTTCAAAGCGTTCCCTGAATTTTTCTAAACTGTGAAATCCATGATTTGTCAAACAGATCCAGATGTGTGTCTGCAAGAGTTCTGCCACAATGTGAGCTAATGAGAAGACAGCAGCCTCCCTGCCATGCCCCCCTGTCAGCCCATTAACTCTCAATATACCCCCCCGACATTCAAAGCACACACCAGCAACCCCACTGTTCTGATCCTAGCTGTAAATTTACCCACTTCATATATCATGCACACAAATTCATACACGCACACACACACACACACGCACACACACTCACACACACACACACCAATACACACACACTGTTTGGCCCAAGTCCCAGCCATACTAGTACTCCATTAAGGGTCCTGGTGGCAGTGGGGCTGCGCTCTCAAATGCCTGCATTCTGTTTGATCCCATCCTAGATTTCAAAGAGAGACACCTGATCCCCGCCCTGGGTGAGGTGGGTGAGGTAGAAAGGGGACGGGCATTGGGGAAGGACAGTGGGAAGGGAGTACAGTGTTTGTAATAGATGGGTATAGGCAGGCTCTGCCTTTTTCTCCCTCTGCCTGCCTCTCTCTCCCAAGGATCCTGTTTCAGCCGACAGGTAAAGATGGACAGGCAGGCAGGTGGGTGAGGGTGGAGCTGGTGGTACTCTCGTATGTCAAATCGTCTAGATCAGGGGCCTCATTTATTAACTGTGTGCATGCAGAATTTGATGTGTACTCAACTCCACACTTTTATCCCACAGTTTTATCAATGTGTTGTGCTATATATATTTGAACAAGTCTCTTAAATCTCAAAGATTCAAATGTGTAAATTCTCCGTAAAACATTTTGCATCAGCTGAATATCAGTAAACAGTTTGAGTCTCTGCGATGTCTGCCCTATGTTTTTCTGCGAAGCCGTGCTGTGCACATTAAGGCTGCTGAGTCTTTCGCTTGGATGTTCTCAGCCATATGCCTCATTTAGATTAAGACATGTACATGCAGCTGGATGTAAAATAGGTGTGAGTTATCAGTGCTGCGTGTGATAAATGAGGCCCCAGGTTCAGCTCTGATCTGGAGCCCATCAGTTGTAAACATGTATTTCAGATTCAGTTTTTTTCCTTCTGTCCATCACATGTTTGCATTCTTTCTCTCTCTCTCTCTCCAAGTCTCTTTCTTTCTTTCTTTCTTTATTTCATAACACTTCTTTTCCTCAGCAATTCCCCATTGCGTGTGTACAGCATTTTTAAT
The DNA here is from genome assembly GCA_900303245.1 of Selene dorsalis. NCBI lineage: Eukaryota > Metazoa > Chordata > Actinopteri > Carangiformes > Carangidae > Selene > Selene dorsalis. Next base: position 7,254 of record OMNW01024705.1, read on the forward strand.
GAAAGTCCTGCATCAGAACGAGGTCAGGTTAGCTGTGTTAAAATCGTGGATCTGGGGGCCCCAATGTGTTTTGGAGCAATGGCAGGAATTTTTACAGTTGAAACAAAGGCACAATCACCTTCCCAGCAGGTGGAATTTCTGTCAGCGGATGTGACTGTTTTGCACTCTGGCTTTATGAATGTAAAAGGAGTGCCTTAGCTCTGATTGTTGAAGCAAGGTAGTAATCTTCATCTGTCAGACTTGTAAACTGATGATTATCACTTGTTTGTTCAGACACAAACACACAATAACCTCACGGAACGGATTGGATCACCCTCCCCCAATCAACCGATTCCCTGGGCCACTTGCTTGCTTGATCTGTGGAGAGCGATCCGAACGGATCACGGATCAACAATGATTCGTTGCACCACTACCCATCATCAGAGTGAGTGAGTGGTTCTTACATTGTTTTGACACTGAGCTGTGACTCACACAAAGTGAAACGCCACGACAACAGCCATGAGGTTTAAATGAAATGGTGAAATGTTGATTTAAATGTTTCTGTTGGATACACAAATTGTTTATCTCAGATACTTCACTGAATTCATCATTATCTCGACCCAAAATCATAAACAATGCATAAAGTTGTCTTTTCCTGCCTTATAAAGCAATGGAGAAACCTTGTCTCTTTGTGGCATGCTGAAAGCCAGTTCACTGTTGCATAGCTTACAGTTCTAATAAACTATGACCTAAATGGTCTTTTATGGAGTGAAGCAAGACCTAAAAGAATTCAGAGTCCTAAAAACATCCCTCAATTTGTGCTCTCCAGTTTGCAATGCACAAATCCTCCAATAGTTATTTCAACCGAATGATCACAGCACATGCACTAGGATATATTTTACAGTTGTTGTTCGAGAATTTGTGAGTTTGGATTCCGGTCTGTAATGAGATCCTGATTCCTTGAGACATTCAAACCACCCGTGCATCTATAAAAGTTCTGGATCATAGTCAAACCTCTCATGAAATGCACTGTGTGTGTGTATGTAGAAGATAAATCATGCAGGGTCAGACCCAGAGGTGTGTCAAAGGGAGGTTGCACCACTATGCCACAAAGTCAGAGACGCCAAACATGCACCTGTGTCTGGAGCTGTGCCTGTAATCTGCACACAGCTGTCAAGCTGGAGTGCTAGACCCGCTAAAGAGGACTAACATTAAACACAGAGAGAGAGACTCACTTTCCCCTCCAGTATAATTTTATCGGTATTTATGTGCAGTGCAGGAGTTGGTTTTGCTCATTTACTTTTGCAATTAGCAGCTGGAAATCCACATGTTAAATCAATAGTTAAGCAAAGTAGCTCACTACCACAGGGCAGACAGTCAGCATGCAGGGATCCGTGGTGGTCTGTTTCTTTTTCTTTATGGGGTGAATTAATGAAACACACAGCAGCTCATTATTGTGAGACCTTTACCTCATGGGTTTAGTCAGCAGCAGCTAGCATCTTCTCTCATTTATACAGTATTTATGCTCTTTCACATACATTGTGTGTGAACATAAACACACATGTGCACAAACAGGTTAGTAGCGTCTTTCCTGGAAGGTTAATGAATTATCTGCCGTTAGAAAGTGGGGAAGTTCACACAGTGGAAATATAATGTTATGCCCATTAACATGAACCCCTACCAAGCAATGAAAACAGTTCCATTTCAAGTAATTGCAATAGCACCCAAGTCATTTACATTGTGCTCAGGCGCTGTGCTTTAACAGAAAGTCTCCACTGCAGAACCTCCATATGTGATACCCACAAAGCTGTGGGGTTTTTATGCCGTTCTGCTTGTTTTTCTGAATAAGTCTTCTCATTATCACTAGCATAGCTTGGTAATGACATTACTGTGGCTAATCATAGCATTGTCGTTTACTATATTACCACGGGCCATGCCTGAAAACCTCATGGTAACAACATGATGGAGCATGACTGCACACTCATTCCAGCAGTGTGAAAACAATTTGGAATGAGTGAGGGTGAATAAAAGTGTGATCACCTATAAACACAAACAGGTCTGGCTCTCTTTGGGGTTTTTTAGTGCTGCATAATCACGCCTTGTAAACCTTTTTTTTTTTTTTAAACCAATTACAGGTAATGGGACAGATTGAACAAAGGAAAAGTTAGGGTTAGTTCTCCAAAGCTAATCTCATTATTTGCCATTATGGACCATGTTTCGCTGCTGTGTGATTGCCTCCCTTCATCTCAGTCCTCCAGGTGGGACTAAGTTTGTTTGAGTCTGCACGTCTCCAATTTGTGCAGCTTTTAGCCCGGCTATCAAAAGATATATGTCTCCTGGCTGATATCGTTGTCATCAGTCAAACTGGCCCCCTGGACGAGCAGTAATGTCCCTGGCAGAAAAATCAGCTGTGCCAAAAATCCATGTGATTTAGATTAGCTGAAAACTCTCCCTGCCCCAAACTCTGACCTGTGTTATGGTTTCCAAATTGAAACTCAAACCCACAGAATGTCATACAACGGTACAATACAGCGTGCTGCCCATGCTGTGCTCAGCATATGTGGGCAGGATTGGTTTACTAGGGTCTGATGTTTTATTTAGCATGTGTCAAAGTGGTTAGGTGTGTGTGCGCGTGCCTGGGTATGTGTGTGCCTGGGTTTGTGTGTGCGCCTGCGTTTTTCTGTCATGATGGCATGTAGCCCGTGTTTAAAGTGACATCAGGGAACACTAATCAACAGACTATTACAAAAGTGATTGATGAACGCTGGCAGACTACTGCAACCGAAACTTGTACAGACCACATTGCTTTTGTGTGGGTGGGGGGTGTCACTGCGCACAAGCGTATGTCTGTGTATCCATATGTGGATGATATTTTATTCAGCAGATGTCACTGCCCTTGGTCACACTCATCTGAACAAGAAGACACACAGATGCAACCTAAAACCCCATGCCAGGATGGCTCTCTTGTAATAACCCTGACATCATTAAAAATAAAGGGGGGGACATGACAATTACCACCTATAAGAGTCTGTCTTGCTCAGCCCCATCTGTATTGAGTACTTAGGCACGACTGGTTAGAAGGTCTTCAGTATACTGTAGAGTGGCTTTATGTAAAATGTTTTTGAAAAATTTATGAAACTACTTTTGAAAGGCGTCTGTATTTTGATGCTGCAGCTGGGTAAATATTGGGATTTTGCAACTGAAAGCTTTTAAATTTGATTCCCCCTCCTTGTTAAGACACATGCAATTCAAGATGTAACCAGCCAGCGTTTTACAAGCACAGTCTTCTCCAACATGTTGACCAGCATATTCAGAGCAGGAATTCTCCAGTGAGCCATCTTGAGAGGAGGGAGGAAGTCATTTGGTCTAAAACCGGGCTCTCTAGCCAAAACACTACTCAGCAGTGAACCTCTAGGTTACATCAGCTCAGATGTTTGTTTATTGCACCGTCCACTTTAAAATTGAGTCTGATGGATGTTTGTCTCTGGATATATACCTCTGTGGGTGTGTCACCTTTTTCGCCTTTCATCTGTGCACACATGTTTTTTTTTTTTTTCTTTTCGCCCTTGCTCTCAGACATAGACCCCTCACTCTTGTTCACTTTAGTTGCTTCATTGTTTTCAGGTTCCATCATAAGAAAGCTCAAGGTTTTTACAGCTGCGTTATGCAATTGAGACTAGAAAGCCATTAATACAGGATCTCTACGAGTTCTGTGTACACTTCTACCTTCCGCATGTAAACACATGAAATCGTCTCAAGTTTATTTGCCTTGCAATGTTTGGGAAAGTAAAAATGGACAGGAACAGTTCCTCTTGCATCAGGGTTCCACTGAAAATGGTTCAGAATATGTTTTGTAACCAAAAATAACCTTCACTCTAAAATTGTGTGTTGATTTTGTTTCAGCAAACTCAAAGCATGAATTCTACATGCACGATAGGGTCAAGCGTGCTTGAGAACTATGTACATGCGGAATTACTTTTCGAGACTCAGGCATGCATAGGATTCTGACATAGATACGGCCATTGCTATAGCTATATTGTAACCAAAGGTTCCAGTTTCAACTCTGGTCCAGACAATTTATAAATCATGAGAAAGGAACTAGGCACACACCCCCTCATTCACTTCAAGTGCTCTTTTCCTATAGACAGTATGGGAACATCATTGCCAAATCTATGCTGGCAGTGACATACCATTCAATCGCATCTGTTTGGTTATATGGTAACAATCTTGATTACAGTATCACTACCCACTCAAGATGTATGACAGCACTTATTAGGCTTTGTTTAATTGATTGCCTCTGAGAACACTGTGGCAGTGATTTTCCATGGCTGTCTACCCAACCACAGACATCAGGAATAAGCTTCCATACTTGTGTGAGTGTGAGACAGAGCTATAAACACATGTTAATGGCCATGGACACCTGTGAGTACTTCACTGTATGGCCTCTCTCTCTCCCACACACACGCACGCACACATACACACACATCTCTGTCAGAGTGGGTCTATGTAGTGAAAGCTGGTGGTTTTCCATGTGATTATTCATGGCGGATTATTTTTTGTGAGTCATCTCCATGTGTGTGCAAGCTCTCTCACACACACACATAATCTCTCCTGTAGACTGGCTATTTAGACCACCTGGTCACAATCAGTCTGGGTCAGGGGTTAAAATCATTGTGTGTGTAGTGTGGTGGAAAAGACTCATGGAGGGATTGGCAAGACAGGAAGGAGGATTGAGTTGGACTTGACAAAGTGTGATGCAACCGCACTTAACAAGCCTGAGCACCTTTAAAATGCATTCATCAGTCCGTTCAATACAGACACCAAAGACCAAAACTTGCCAGACACTCTGCCATAATGGATGTCGTTACTGTGTTGTGCTGGCGTAGATACAGAGAATATCTGTTGAGATAGTATAAACCCACACATTGAAGTCATAGCCCTTCTTCCACTGCTGTGGTGTCTTGCAAAGAAAATAGTTGTGATCAGGAAAGAATTTTAAGGCTGAAAATGGAAAAAATAACCACACGCTTCAACGAACTAGATATTTTCCTGTAAAAGAAAGAGCAATGAGGTCAACAGGAGCTGTTGGTAACGCTAATGTCACAGTCTGTGACATCTGCTGCCATGGTACACTGAGGCCAGGTAATCATCCACAGCTGTCCGCAAAAACACAGAGACGAAAACATTTGGGATTTTTCTTTCATTCTTTCTTTCTTTCTTTCTTTGACACTGACAAAAGCAGACAGTGGAACAAAAGATAGCAGCCATGAGCTTCACCCAAACAACACCAATTTCTTTTCACCTCAGATCAGTTGCTGAAGTTCATCCCCCCTCCACCCTCCGCCGTCAGTCTTCAGCTGAAAGCTGGAGCTTGTCACACACAAAGAAAAACAAGGACCGTCTTGAGTAACATATTTTCTTATTGCGGCTCTGTGATATTGTAAGTGCTTGAACAGTAGGCCAATGGGGCACATTCAGTTTCCTGCGGAGCATGAAATGTTTTCTTTTTTTTTGACAGCACCTGCCTCTCACCATTCATCTCTGTTGACATGCTGAAGCGATGCTGATTAGCTGCGAAGTGCGAATTCTGATCGTCCGAGAGAGTGTATGTGTGGACACTTAACAGTAATTGTGCTTTTTAAACAGTCTGACATTGCAGACCCATCATTTTTGTTTTGTTTGCCCACTTCCTCTCAGCACTAGGCAGAATTTCAGAGGTAGCTAGAAGTTGCCGGCTTAAAATAGGACCCAGGCCGTCTCTGTGTTCTGTCCTGCACTAACATGCTGCTCTCTGCCAGACAGAAAATCAGTGCCATCTCTGATGGGGTAAAATCAATCAGGGGGGATCGTCAGCTGGATTTAATGGTCGCCTTGTCTCTGTGCCATGTCATTCTTTCCCTAAGTGTTTATCTTTTTTTCTCTGTCTTCTGTCCCTCACTCTCCCTCCCTCCTTCCTTTCCCATTATTTCTTCCACTCTCCTCTCGCTCCTTTTTTGAAGTGAAGATGTAAACCAGAGCCGGCCTCAATGGCAACACACAAGAGGCAAAAAAGCATCTCTTAACGAACAAAGACATAAATGTGTGAAAGCCAAGTGTGTTCGCTGTAATTCCCCTGTGTAACATTACCTCCTGTCACCCCAGGCCCCCCACCACCACCACTCCCCACATGCGGCCAACACTTAACAAACCATTGACGTGGCAGCAGTAACGTGACATCATCAACAAGTCACTGAACATAATACAAACAGGACATTTGTCATTCAGGCACTGCTTTGTCAGTTTGCTGTAGGCTGAACTTCATTCACTGTTTTTTTTTCTTTGAGGGCTACTAAATTGCCTCCTTAAAATGTGACCCCTATTTTTTCATTAAATTAAGATGTTCATATCCATTTGGTGAGCATACTCAGCACCATGTGCACATTCATCTCCATTAACTGAGAGGCCAGATGTGAACTGGACCTGACTGGCAGAGATCTCTTATGGTTTCTGTTTCAGCTTTTGCTTTGTCTTTTTTCATTGTCAACCGATGGGATTAATTTATCAATTTTTTGCTGGTGCTGTTTTCATGTCTCGTGTTTCTTTGTGTCTGCAAAGAGACGTAGTCGATAGGGACTTTACTCGATTTAACCACGTTGAAATTCTAGGATTATGAAACTCATTTGATCTCATCCTTCCAAAGGACATTTTGGACTTGACTTCTAGCTCTGGCACACACCGAGTGTGCTTGAGCAAGATGGAGTGACTAACTAGTTCCCAGGGTCCTACTGAAGAGCTGTCTCTGTGGTCGGATCTGCCCAACAACAACACCAAAAGGAAAATAACCTCTTTTTTACTTTTACTTTTAAAACTCATAAAACTGTCAGGATTGACAAAAGTGGTTCAAATTTGCTGCAGCGGAACCAGCGCTAGCATCTTTTTTCATTCCACACATTCCTCTTTCTTATCAAAACCTGATGCCTACATCGCCAATAATGCAAGTCAATCTCTTGCAACAGGTAATGCTACCTCTAGCCTCCAGCAGAGATACTGAGGGGATGGCCAAATCTGGTAAGCTCACCTCTTTATTGTCCCACACCTCTACAAAGACCTGTGGATTTTCACTTTTCAGAACTAAAGCTCCAACAGAGGCTGTGCCTGAGTCAATTCATCAGACTTTCTGCAGGCGGCGCCAAAACAAGTTCTATGCAACTTGTCTTCATTCATACCTAAGAATCAGGGCTCTAAATTAACGCCTGCCAACCTGCAAACTGTACGTTAAAATTCACTTTGGCGGGTATCAATAAAAACTTACCAGCCAGTTTGGGCGGTGAACTGTATAGCCTATTGTTCAGAGCCGTTCTCCCTGTAGTTCTGTTCCTGGTCAGTCTCTGTGTACACAAGTAGGGTTTTCCCTGCCTATCTAAGTCCAAGGCGGGCCACCTGGGTGATTTTGGCTGCTGCCCTGCTGGCGTCTTTTGCGCGCATTACTTTCAATGTAGACGCGTGTCATGCATGCTCACAACCCAAAGTGATGCCATAATGGCGCGCATTTGGTGCAACGTGTTTGTTTTTTCGTGCATGTGTGCACAGTGCACAGCTCCGTGGACCTCCACCGGCTTCTGCCCCCAGTGTTGTGTCAGATGCCAGTTCTCCCTTGGGCTATGTCGTTCCTGCTGTCCCGTTTGAAAGACGAGGGAAGCCCGTATGTGGAAAGACATTGCCACCGAGATGTAGACTATGTTTTACAGAAGAGAAACACAAGACCGCTGACTTCTTTCATCAGAACAGACATGTCCTGTGAAAAAAGTTCATTTAGAGCCCTGCTAAGTAGCCTCTGTAAACCTGTAGACTGTGATATGTAAAGTCAACTTCTGGTTATAAACTCAGGCCACAAACTGAAAATGGCTTTTTGATGAAGACTGTCCTGTAAACACCGAGCCCATACGTCATGAGTGTTGCAGGTTATGATCCATAGCTACATTTGTTGTTAGGAGACATCTAGAGGTCATTATATGAAGGATTGTGACATAAGGGAATAGAGGTCCCATGTGAAACCAGAGGTTTATGCTGTTAACAAAATTAACCATGTTTTTATTATTGTAACCATGACAACGAAGATTGTCTAATGGTGAGAAAATTCTGATATTAACCCGAATCATGCTCTTTTCCCAAACCTAAGTAAGTAGTTTTAGTGCCCAAATCTTACCAAGCCATAACCATTATTGTAGTAACTATGGCAACAGTTGGTATGTGGGTCTCAGTACAGTCAGTTGTCAGAGGTAAACATGACAACCTGGGATGGGTAGACACATACATAAGGGGCTTTGTTTCAGGAGATACTCCTATGGTTGTATCAGGGGTTTGCAACCTAGATGGTTGTTTGGGCTGGAAGACATCATGTTTGGAAAGTAGTTTCTCATCCAATAGATTTTAATTATGCTAACGGTTTGTGGGTCATCTGATAAAGTAGGTCAAGACAGATTTCTATTTTGTCCATGTCTCCATTGTACACCAGGCTACTGGTACTGATTATATCATATAAATACATGACTCACACCCATCATTACTTATCACTGCACTTCCTATTGCCATCCCTCTCTTTCATATGCAGGCAAGCACACACACATGTGTAGGTGGTCACACACACACACACACACACACACACACACACACACACACACACACACACACACACAGAAGAATGACTTATATGTGGTTGGGTTATTAGTGATGTCATTTGACAAACATTCAGAGTTGCGTGCTTGTTAAGATTGTGAAGATGAAAGTGCAGGAAGTTGGTAAAAAAAAGCCCCAAATCTTGTCCACGGGCATGGGCTTTACTCTGGTATTACATGGATGATGATGCATTCTTACGCAGATTGTTCTTAATATTCTGCTATTCAGCTCAGCCTCAAACAGTAGCTGTCTACAGCCATGAAACTCTAACTCTTGGTGAACTCCAGCTGACTGAAGAGTTGAGTCAGAAACTGGTCTACTGACATCTGAGGCATTGCAAAAATGTACATCTAACATATTATGAAAGCCAAGCATTACGGCTTCTTACTATTTTGATCTGAGTTATTGATTAAATTTGACATGTGGTTGAGCTGGCCTATTCGAGTGTTAAAATTATACAACACAGCTTGAAAGTTAGTGGAAGATTGGTCAAGGGTAGTAATGTTTTGGCAAGGTGTGTTGTCAGTGTGATTGAGAAATGGTCTTGTGTGGTCCCAGTGGGTTGGGAGTGAGTTAGTCAGAGGTTTATGAATGGAGTGGAAGAGACATCTTTATGGCTCGGAGGCCCTTGCTCGCTGCTAGACAACACTAAACACCCAAAGAGCTCTGTTCTGCAGACGGCCGGGAGCCCCAGAACGTGACATGTATAGATTTAAATGTGTACATGTGCACGCATTTGTGCATGGTGCCTCTTCTAGTTCCATCTGCAGAATAACTTTTGAAAGGGCAGCCACTGCTGAAACGTTTCCAGCTCCTTTCTATGAACTCTGAGGGGTGAAGTGGCAAAGCAACTGTAATAGCTCGTATCGCAAAGACTCCAGCATAGGGCATGGTCTTCGTCTATTAAGAATGTTTTGTACAGAGGAGAGTGAGTGGAAAAACACAGCAGCAATTACTGCAAAAGTTAAGCTTGGCTATAAACACGGGCTGGAACTGCTTACTGCAACGTCGGGTGTAACACAGTAAGCAGCTCCACCTTCATTGCGTAGACATGGGATATTGAAATCTCTTTGGGGTTCATAATGAAATGGTTATGAAACAGTGAAACAGTCTCCATGTCTGAGTGGAGGTGATGAAGCTCTGTGCTGAATGGAGACATCTTTTCCAAGTTAAAGGGGCTTAGAAAGCAGCCATCTAACCCTGGTCTGGTGACCTGCGTTGATTAGAGAAGCGTCTGGCACAGAAGCAGGGTGTGTCTGCCAAGCTCCAGCCACCCAAGTGGTGTTACATATACACACACACACACACATATACACCTACTCTTTTTTTTTTTCTTTTTTTTGAGCAGACTTCCTGAAAATATAACTACGCCCCTAATTTTGGGAACTCATACCTAAAATGGCAACCGTGGATTGGGGGAGTCTGGGTTCCACATCATTTCCAGTCATTCAGCATCAATTAGGTGCTTCATTCCATTCTGCTGATGTTTCCTTCGCTCTACACAGGATTTGACAGAGTGAGTAGCATCTTGTGAAATTCTGTAATGACAAAGACATTGGAGCTGATTGTTTTTTTTTTCCACACCAGAAAGCAGACTTTTCTAATAATATGATGTGTGATATATTCTACAAGTTGCTCCAAGTCTGACTCGGCTGAGATGAGAACTGTATAGAGAATATGTTTGAATTAGGTTATTCCAAACCTTAGAGCCAGGATAATCGCGGATGGATCTCTCTCATCATCCTGCATCTTTTCCATCCCTGTTTTCATTCTTCGTTTCATCACTGCAGTGTTTTCTTCCTCCCCACCCTTCACAGACTTCAGCATAGACAATCCTCATGAGCGTTTGAGCCCTGCCTCTCCCACCATGAGGGAAGTGCATCAGATATCTCAGAAGAAATCCAGACAGATGTGTGTTTGAAGGGAACATCTGTCCAAAGCGATCCCCATGTCAAATTAGGTGCCAAGTACAATGAAACTGAGTGATTTTTTTTCTCAGAAGACTCAAAGAGCAAAAGAAAATCCTTTTTTTATGTTATCACTTGGCTTTATGTCTGTGAGGAGTTCTCTCAGTAGACAATTATACACCAATTTCCTCTCAAAAGGCTTCTTTTCCTGAACATTGGCTCCAGATAACTTACAGCAAGAGCAGGTTTGGATGCTGTGTGAGTGATTGTTGGCACTGTATGCAAACACGGCCTCCAGCCATCTCAAGGCCAGAAGGTAAGAGGTTTTTGGAAAAGAAAGAAATGAGGTATTCAGCATCACTTTGAACGACGCTGTGGATGTGATGACCCGTGGGAGAGCATTTCCACATTTTATTCAAAGTTAGGTTAGGATTTAGAAAAAATCCTCTGACACAAAAAACATCCCCACAGCTGGCTTTTAAACCATGATCCTGATCTTATCGTACATCTCGGGTCTTCTTTTCATGTTTTGAATTTCTATTAGTCACGATAATCTTGTAACCACACCGACAAATTACACAGATTATTGTGAAATAGTTTTTTGTTTAAAATTGTTTGAAATTAAGTGAACTGGGAATGGTGGGTCAGTGTTGACACCAGAGGAAATTCAGTGTGCTATCAAAGTCTTTAGGTTTTACCCTCAGGGAACTACGAATGTCTGTCTAAAACTCGAGAGCAATACATTTTTACAAAATCTGTAGCCTCTGCTTTAATTCTTCATGATTTGTGTTCAGTGTCCATATGTTAGGAGGAGTAGTCCGTGATCTACCCTCTGTCACAGCCACTCCAATCTGCAATCTGCCTCACTAGATAGGAAAAGAACTTACTGCACCTTTTTCCATGATGTTCCACTTCTCTAAACACATGACATCAGCCTTCCTCCATTCACATTTTATGGGTCAGAGATTCCTTTGTAAAAGACCTTGTCACTGAAGGTCCTATTGCTTACTGCTCTCTCACTCCATCCTTCTTTCTCCTCCCATTTCACCTCCTCCCTTTCTGTCCACTCTTCACCATGGAGCTGTGATGGCTTTAGCAGATGCCGTTTGAAGGAGCAGATAGTAGCTACTGTGTGGCAGCAGATGTGTCCTGTGTTCTGGGTTTTTGTTTATGGCTGTAACTAAGCCCTATAGGCTCATACCAGCCCTGCTGTCTGTCAGATACCGACCTCAAGCCGCCACACACACAGGAATCGAGGGGCTTAAAGGACCATACCACAATCAGCCGAGTAAATCCTGCATGCTTGCAACTTACGTTACTGACATTCATTTCCCATTTCATGCAAGTGCTTCATAACTTCCTGAGCTTCATTAGTCTCAGTCCATTTCACTATCAAAGTCAGCATGCAGACTTGAACTCACTCAACATAACTGGTAATAAAACATACTCACACATCATTTCAGCTATTGTCTAAATATTATCAAAAAATTAATGTTGAAATTGCAGACTAGTCTTCCTTTGGTGCTTAAGTGGTCTTCTGCATTTGCCACGTTGCATTCATATGCTGTAATGTAAAACCTTGTCCCAGTGGATGGTTTATGATAAATATTCTGTTGTATACTAGTAGAGAAAGGGCAGCGAGATGTAACACCGATTAGCCTCACTGGAACCTGGATCTGACTGAAGCCTTTCTGTCATATCATTCACTCCTGTTTAGGTGTGAATGGTGACCTAGCTGTACCACACATCTTACCCAGTATGACATGAAACGAGTCATGAATACAGGCCTGTGGTTCATTGGGCAAATCATTGAAAATCAAAGCGATCACCGGAGCAAATTAACCAATTCAGCAAAATACTACAAAAGTTAAAATATGTCTGCACACATGGGAAATGAACTGAAATTAGAACTAACTGAAAATGTAAGGAAGTTAAAATTGTTGTGCATCTACAAATCTGATGAAAACAACATTTTTTCCTGAATTCAGGAGAAGTCTTATGCAGTTTAATAATAGTTTGTTCTTTTGTTTGGAAACATTCAAGAGTTATCTGAAGTGTATGTTTCTACTGCAGCAGTAAGAAGCGCATCTAACCAAGTAGTTCAGAGGAATTCATAATATTACTGGTGCTGCTCCTGTTTACATCAGTAATTCACCATGTCCAAGGCCTTTCCAGTGAACTCTGTGCTTTATTTATGTCTAAACAAATGACAAAAATGGTCTTGAAAATGTGTACAAGCTTGGTTATGGCAGATCTGGTGTGTGTCCCTTGTGTTCTGGTGCATATGTGAATTATTTGTCCCTACTTATGATTCATCCTCAGTCCCTTGGTGGCTCCAGAGCAAGCTGGATAACTGATTTCCATTACATGCAGTGTCTTATGCTGGTTCCTATTTAATCCCCTTTGGTGACGCTGTCTGACGATGATGGTCCTTTTGTTTAAGCATGCCTAGGGACAGCTCAGGAGAAAGAAACAATCCTAAAAGCTCATAAAACCTCCAGATCCAACATACTTCGTTTTCAGTGTGTATGTGTTTGTGATGAAAACCATTCTGCATCTTCATGACTCACTCTTGAGCAATATCATTCCTTCAACGGCTCCTCTCTTGATTTATTAAATAAAAATTGGTGGTTTACTCCCTTTATATGTTTGTTATTGTAAACAAATTTCACGAGTAATCTGTCAAATTATTGAGTCCTACTTATAGCAGCATTATTGCTGAACTTCTCACAGTAGCCAGACATAAACAAGCACAGTGTGTGTTTACTTTGTCTCTGAATATTGTGACACAGAAGAATAGATTATAACAGGCTTGAGCTTCATATACAATCCTTGTTAGTAAAATCACTTCATTGTTGTCCTTTCAATGGATTTCTCTTCATTGATTTGTTGATAATGAAAAGATATAGATTACTTAGGTTATGCAAATTTAAGCATCATAAAAGGGTTTTAAAAAAAGATCCATATTAGACAAAGTCGCATCTCATGGTTCACAGCTGAAACCAATGTGCCCTTCATGTGGAAAGCATGGAAGTAAGGGTGCGAGGTTGGGCTGGTGGAATTACACGTAAGAAGTGTGTTACAGTTGTCTAACCCTAACAATATGTACTCCAATCATTGTTTTTCCTATAACCATATATTGTACTGTAGTTTCAATCACTAAATGTAAAGTGGGCTCCTGCAGAAAGATCAACAGTGATGTTCTTTATCGGTGACAGGATTGGTTCGCAACCATAAAACACATGAAGTCACATGCGTTGACTTATTCGGCTTTGTTAGGGTGTGAAGTTTTTGTCTTCCAATAGCACTATGGAGCGTCTTTCTAACGTGTGTGCCCCTGTTTTGTTGGTCTTGTGTACTTTCATAAAGCCGCAGGCAGTGCAGCGCACATACCTGACAATTGTTTCACGTGAACTTACACATTTCACATGGCAGTCATGCACACAAGAAATGCAGAAATGTGCTAGCAGAGGCAAGTAACAAGAGGACTGCAGTAGACAGTTACAAACTGCAAAGCTCCCAGAGACCTAGTCAACATGGATGTAAACAATACCAGAAAGAATCTACTATACAATCTATAATAAATCAACCTTGCAAATGTTTTACAAGGAAGTAAAGACTTTCAGTTTGTTTATGAAGATAACACACTGTGTTTTAATGAATAACACAGAGTGTAAATATACAGTAGCTGTGTGTATGTGTTTACACCAAAGGCACTTTTAAAGATGCAAAGCTTCTTCCTTATTTATTAGTAGCACAAAATGATACAAAAACATCCGTAAGTTTCATAATTCTCAATGTCCTGCCTGCATGTAGACTTCTTCACACGTCTCTGTAATCTTAGTCCAAAAACATGAAGCAATAATACTACAAGGGGCTTTAGTCACATTGAACCTGTACTGTAAGAGAAACTATATCTATTATATTACATTAATAACATTGGTCACTGATGACTTAGTAGGTCGAGCAAGTCGAAGGTGATTCCACTGACATTGGAGAGGGTGTGTCACATCAAATGTCTCCACTGACTGGGAGTGTTTAGACTGTTGGCTACAGGTGTGGGAGGTCATGCCGAGAGCTTTGTGGAGATGGTAATTGAGGTTTTCCTCTATAGTATGATCTCTAAAAACCATAACACAGTTATTTTCTCTCCTATGCATTCCAACTATCTATATTAATCATCCCCAGGGGTTTCACTCAATTCTGACTTTTTACCTGTTTGGAAAACTGGTGAGATTAGTCAGAGCCGGAAACATCTCTGGGTCTCCATGATGTTGTCATTTACTCGTAAAATAACTTAATATCTATTGGGTATGAATGTAAGATTTCCAGTCTCCTAATTCCAGCTGTTTCCAGCTTTTTTCATTATGTGATCTGCAATACCTGGTATACAGTTGCAGTACAATGAAAAGCATTATGGCCAGTCTTTATAGCGGTATCAGTGTCTCTGGTTGCCATGTCAGATGCTGTAGACCTCTATAACAAAGGCAGTGTGTGAAGACAAGTTCTATGATGTAGGCCAGACACCAAAACTTCAAACTGGTAATGGAGGATCTCAGTGTCAACATGCTGAAGACAGAAAGATTAAACCTATTTTATTCCAACATGAGGAAACATGACTTCTTGTTCCACAAGCTGTGTTTGAACCTGTGTGTGTGTGTGTGTGTGTGTGTGTGTGTGTGTGTGTGTGTGTGTTCGGGTTCCGGTCCCGGTCCCGATCCCGGTGCCGGATCCGGTTCGGGTCCCGGTCCCGGTTCAGGTTCCGGTCCCGGTCCCGATCCCGATCCCGATCCCGGTGCCGGTTCCGGTTCCGGTTCGGGTTCCGGTCCCGGTCCCGGTTCAGGTTCCGGTGCCGGTTCCGGTTCGGGTTCCGGTCCGGGTTCCGGTTCGGGTTCGGGTCCTACTTCCGGTTCGGTACGAACCGGGACCCGAACCGGAACCGGAACCGAGACCGGGATCGGGATCGGGATCGGAACCGGGACCGGGACCAGATCCGGGATCCAGACAGCAGCTACAGAGCAGGGATCATGTGTACAGCACATCATCTCAATGTTTGTGATGTCCTCAGGACCACTGGAATGAGAGTTAACTTCACCAGTGTATCCAGTCAGCTGTAGTAACTTTGGACGGCCAGAGACCATTTGTCCTGACTTTTATGAGAATTATCAGTGTCCAGCCTACTGTTCCTATGCTAGCATGCTAGGCTTGCAGGTCTGAGCTTCTTACTCCCTGTGGTAGAA
>OMNW01024709.1:0-23871 GCA_900303245.1 Selene dorsalis
TCCTCCAGGACTTCACTGGACAAGCAGACACATCACCGTGCCAACACAACCATGCATGTGTGCTGGCACCGCAACACCAGTGTGTCTATGTCCGACCACAGCCTGGCTGTGGAGGTACTCCTCCGCCCACATCAAAACGCACACACACTCATCTGCACACCTCAACACAAACAGGCAACGACACAGACTCTGAGCATTTCCTTGCATGTCAGTGACACCCACCACCACTCCACCAGTGGAGCCCATCTGCTGTCGTCACCCTGAGTCCATCTTGGCGTCTCAGTCCGTCTTTCTAACCTCTGAGTTTCCTTGAACGTTCTTCTTTTTCCCCGGGGACTGTTAATATCCTGTGTTTGTGCTGTCTCCTGTTTACTGAAGTGTGTCCTGGAAGACTCTTTCTTGTTATCCTTTGCTAGCGAGAACATTTCTGTTGTTATTTTCTCTGACACTAACACCTTCACAGAGCTGGAGGGTTTCCTAACTGGTTCACTTTTCCCTTTCCTTCCTCTCAAAGCTAACATGCTAACACTTTCTTTGCACCCCCTCTTTTCCTTCTTGTCTCCTTGCCCTCTCAGTCTTCGCCTCTCCGGCTGTCTCACCAGAACTTCCTCCTCGCTATCTCCTCGGTCAAGGCCAAAGACCAAACACCATCACACATGTTTGCTGGTACCGAAACCAGAACCTCTCTCTCACTGATTACCTGCGCATGAATCAGGTACTAGAGACACAGGCCACATAAGAACAAAAAGTCCTCACAACTATATACCAATATGAGAAATATAAATATGTATAATTTCTCAAAGACAAGTATTTACAACTGCTAATTGCTGTGCTGAAGGAAAAGACATTACTTTTTGCATTGGTTTTGATAAAATTATGCTCTAGCAATAAATTATTTGGGAGTTTCATTACACAAGAAAACTATGAGTGTGCTCATTGAAGGTACAGCAGGTCCATACTGAACTCTAAATTTACAACCTGATTGGCTGTTGTAAACACTGTCACAGCTTCAGTTTCACCAGATTAATGAACATGCTGGATTTCAGTCTGTGGTTGTTGACTGCTCATCCTTTTGGTCCCGTTTGACTCATTTATCACCAGTTACTGCAGTGGATGTAGTGTTAACCAGTCAACAGTGGGAGACTCAAAAGTACAGCAGAGTTGTATATAAATGAAATGAAGATGAACACCCAGTGATGATCAGTAGGAAAGTTAGTGTCTCCATGATGTTTGTCTCAGCACAGCAAACAGGTGAAATGACCTGTTGATACAAAACAGACAGGAGAGGTGCTCAGTGACACGACACACTGTCGATCCTGAGGTTAAAACTTCACACACACACAAATGACATAATTTCATGTAATGAGTGAGATGTACCACAAGATGTCACTGGCACTCAGCCACATCAGTCACATGCAGTTATCCCTGTCTGGCCTGTGTTGTCTGCTCTGTAGAACCAGCTCTCAGGTTACCTCCTGAGGAAGTTCAAGAACAGTAACGGGTGGCAGAAACTCTGGGTCGTCTTCACCAACTTCTGCTTGTTCTTCTACAAGACTCATCAGGTGAGTGTTGACATGCTGATTCCAGTGAAGAGTCGGTAAAAACATGTAACTGTTTCCAGTGGAAAAAGGGAGTTAAAAAACCTGCAAAACTGGCTAACATCAGACTCCTGTTGGCAGGGGAATAGGGTTCACTGAGCATTCGCTCCCAGATCAGTGACTTTGCAGAAAGCGGACCTGGGTGAACCCACTCGTTTTCAGCCCTTCTCTGCTCTAACGGGCGCTCTCTGATCAAAGTGTGAGCTGCAGTCCAGACATTATTAAAAGCTCACAATAACCCATCAGAGGAGTGTGTATATGTGTCCTCAGTCTGAACAGAAAGACAAACTCAACTGGGAAATGCTTTTATTAGCAGATTTTCTCAAATTAAAAAAAAAAAGTTCCCTTTTTATATAAGACATTTCAGGTTGTATAAGGGAGAGGCTGCTGCTGAGGGCTGAAGGGAATAAAGTTGCATGCTGTGCTCCTTTTACATACTCCATTGAGTTGACATATTAATATGAATACCTTTACTGTCATGAGATGGAAGGTGACTCTACAGGGCAGGGACCTATGAAAGAGGTACAAAACTAAATGCTAGAAGGAAGTAACTGTTTCAATTAAGGTGCAAGAAGACTGTATACAACTATAGCTCAAATATTTTTACTTTGATGGTAATAAAAAAAATATTTTCCTGCATATTGCATGTGTTGTTTCAGTGCTTGGCAGAGTTAAGTACAGTATAGTTTCAGCCTGTGTGTGATTTGAGAGTCCTGTAACACCTATATATGGTTAATGAAATGAGTTGGTATTTTGGTAATTCAGTACTCCGCACAATGTTTACTGCACTCAAAGTATTATTAAAAGAAAAAAGAAAATATGTAACTAAGACGTGGTGGGCGGGGTTGTTGTTGTTTGCAGGACGACTTCCCACTGGCCAGTCTCCCCCTGCTCGGCTACACAGTCAGCACCCCTGAGGAGTCTGACAGCATCCACAAGGAATACGTCTTCAAACTGCAGTTCAAGTCTCATGTTTACTTCTTCCGGGCAGAGAGCGAGTACACCTTTGAGAGGTACGAGAACATTAACTTGTATATAATTTGTTCCATGACTTCCCAGAGCACTGTCACACACTTGACGGGGTAATTCAGTAATAGTTTTAAACTGAAGTCTGCTGACGTGACACCGCACACTGTCTCCTCACAGATGGATGGAGGTGATCAAGAGTGCAGCCAGCACCACAGGTCGGATGAGCCTGCTCATACCTAAAGGAGGTCCTATGGAGATAAATGGAAAGTAAATCAGACGGTGTGTGTCTGGAGGCTGGGCCTTCAGGACAGCAGACAAACTCCCCTCAGACTCAGTCAGTTTACAGTGGAATGAACATGAGGACATTAACCAGTGGAGACTGAAAGATACTGTCAGATTTGAAGTGTTAACATTTCTCTAATGCTCTGTGCATTTTTCTTGATTAATGATGTAAATGATAACATTTGCTCCAGTATACAGGATATAATGAAAGGGAGACCTGTACATTATGATCTTTTTTTTTTTTTGCATGTGTAGCATTCTTCACAGACTGATATCACAGGGAAAACTGTTCAGTGGGACCAAATTCAACACAGACGGCTAAGGTTTAGGCTTTTTGAGGGACTTTTGATGACAAGTGAAACTTTGTTGGGTAAAGCACAGTGCTGCGGGAAACGGGTGAAACACTGAATGTGGAAAATGGAGGAACAGGACGGTACGTGCTCTCTTCATTGTGCTTTGGAAGAAGCAGAAGGGTCTGTGGGTGTGAGAGAGAGGGAGGGACGGAGGCAAGCAGGTTACTGAAACGTCGAAACAAGTTTGAGAGTAAAAGCCGTTTCATTTTGGGAGACTCTTGGGAAGTTTTGAGGAATTCATGCTGCTGTATGGACAAAGACGCACAATTTGGCATCAGACGTGTAACAAAGTGAATGTTTCACAGGGTTTAAGGCATCAACCTGTTGAAATATGGTGTGAGCAGTATTTATTTCTAAGACTATGAGGCCAGTCTGGCTTGGAGCCTTTTTTTTTTTTTGGCCAGTTAACATGAGGATGTTTCAAGTGTTCAAAGGGGAGCTGCTCTGCTTGATACTCGTGATTAGTTAGACAGTGTTGTTGCCAGTTTGGTGAAACCTTCTGCTATAATAAGTGTAATCTTTTATCCTGTTATTGTTCATAGGGATAACAGCTCGAGGAAATACTGTGCAGTGGTGACTTTAGTCTTTACTCTGTGGAAAAGTTTCAGATTTTTTTTCTTTTTAAAACAAACCAGAAGAACATATTTTTGAAGTCACTGTACTTGGTGATGTCTTTGTGTGTCAGACTGTTTAGACAAATGGAAGCTGACTTCTGGGAGACACCTGTGACACTTCCTGTCAGTTACTTAGTGCTTTACATGCAAACATGGTATTATTTTGGTATATATTTTTATGAAGACTGGAACCTTTACTCTGTGTTTGTGTGTGCGCGTGTGTATGTGTGTGTGTGTGTATGCGTGTGTGCAGAAAAAGCCAAGTGTGCAGTCTTACCTGCTGTATACACCTCCCTGCCTCTGGAGCTGGAACACATGGTGATGATAGAGGTCACCTCCCAACCATCTGACATCCTGTATGTGAGAGTGTGATTGTGTAAGAAACCAACTCTGTCGCACAGTTAACATTGAGTATGTTACTCCTATTTATTGTCTAGCATGTGATCAGGGCCATGCTCCTGAATGCCCTCATGTAGTCTTCATGTTATTCCATTGAAAAGCTAACAAATAAAACATTGTTTCAATCAGAGTTTGTGTCTTTTTGCAGACAGGTACAAGCTTTGATGCATAGCATGTGTTGCAGATTTATCAGAAAACATCTGGTCTACCAGCATTTACATTTAAAGTGTCTACACCAAGAGGTTTTGTCATTAAACACATCACTATAGACAGCTCATTTTGAATGGGCACTGCACACTGGCCAGTCTCATTTCAATCTGCATTGTAGCCCACAGCCCGGCCACAGCTCCATCATACACAACATCACATCCACAACTTTGATGTGCAGGAAATAGAAGCAAGTTGTTTTTTCAGTTAGAGAATCAAATTGTTTACTTAACATCAACCAAAACCCAAAAATGGTTTCCAAGGTGCATTACTTATTACTTTTTTCAAATATTTTGCATCTGCATAAATATTTGCACATTGATTTACACAAAAATGTTTAAAGCAGACTTGGTATAGGTTTTCTTTTCCTGTAGTTTTATTTCATTCAATTTCTTCTTTGTCTGTTATCTTCCTGTCAACTTGCACTGACATCAGATAGACCAAATAAAACAAAACACTTCCCTGTGTTGTTTACAGTTTCCTCTCAGGTAAAACCTACGTTTCCATTGTAACGTGACTTTCCATAACGGTCCTTGTCTTTCTTCATAAAAGACCTAATGATGATGCCACAGTGAGGACAGCTGCCAAACACAACCACTTGAGCCCTTCATATAAACCCTGCTTACAGGATGGACTGCAGAGGATTTTGGATCAGAAGTTTTACATCCAGGGGAAATCCAGTCACAGATAACTCCTCTTTGTCAAATTTTTGCTTACAGCAATACAAGGACAAACCTGTCTATACTTTATCCACCTCTGCCTGCTGATCACCTCATCTACCGGATACTTTTAACTTCCTTTGAATGCAGTGATGTAATGCGGTCAAAGCATATCTGAGAGGCAACCCTGTTGTCATGTCACTGCCTGTAAAGCCCTGTTGTAAACAACAGCACATGTGCCACACAGATGCAGTTTGATAAAAGCCAGCTGCTGCAGCTGACATGGTTTTAACACAGATCAATCGGGAATAACTCAACAAAAACAAAATGGTGTCTCGGGAGAGTAACACTGAACAAAGTGATTTTGAATAAATTCATAGACCAACAGGCTGCTCCTCTGTAAGAACAGAGCCCTCTGCCTCATTCATAAACATCTAATCCAAAGGAAGGACGCTTTACAGAAAATGATGAGTGACGTGATACCAGTGGACATGTCTGCTTGTGTCCTTGAATTAAAGGACACAGGGACAGATATCCATGAACAGATCCCCAGCTGTGCAGGCTATGAGTCCCACTGTCAGGACAACCAGATCCTCATCAACACAATAAACGCCAAAATCACTGGAGAAAGATGTTCTTCAGACAAAAAGGAGTGGACTGACAGCAGTGCATCCAAATCCAGTTTCATGCTGTACCGCAGGTTCTGGCTGGAGAGGGTCAGCGATGGATGCAACTGAGTTGAAAAAGAAGGAAGAAACAGAAGAAAACGCAAACTTTGAGCACATGGCAGGATTGTGAGAATGAGAAGAGAAGACGTGAAATTAGAAGCAACAGGTGCAGATGAACAGGGAAGCACTACAGGAGAGACCGGATGCCATCTCCGAGGAGGTGAAGATGGATGGTGATGTCTGAAACAAGGAAGTAGAGACCTTTCACCTGCAGATCAAGGTCATCTTTATATGTACCTACCTATCCATCTATCTGTCTCTGTCTTTTGTCAGCAAATTAAAAGCATTAAAAATCTCACAATAAACATATTCTGCAGCTATCATCCTGTGTGAACACAGATACTGTATACAGTGTGAATATATCATTATACAACTGCAGTGACAATGCTACACACCTGTATGATGTTAAAAAAGGCTGAACTGACTGTGATGAAGTGTTTTCCTTGTAGATGCTTGGAGAGAGAAGAGTTTTGCTGAAACTATATCGAGAAAACTTGACCAAACCAATGATGTAACAGTACCTGAGCTGATCCAAGGGAAAGTGGGCTCTACCCGAGTACACGTCAGGAGAAAGTCTCACTGAGCTCTTTCAGTGGTTATGCTGTCAGTTACATTTACATTACTTAAACTGGGATCTGCAAGTCTGTTGAACACAGACAAACAAAGCAGGGCATTCCTCAGGCATGTTCAAACAGCATGCAGATTGGGTGGGGTGGCTTCCCCTGTAATGCCATTGTGACTTGTCTGCCAAAGAAATCAACTCAAACAGTTTTCTGTTAGGGAGTGGAGAGGGTGTGTCTGACACTGCTGTCTGCTGTCATGATGTTTTACTTCAAATGACCTGACTACACGTGTGTACCATCACCTTTATCTTATCGCTTTTGGCGTTAAATAGTTTCCAGATGACAAATTTACATCCACAACATGATATGATAATAAGGAAGTTTGTAAAATAAGTCGCTCTCAGAGCTGACAGGATGCAGTGGTTTCAAATCAATAAACACCACTTGGTTAGTATATCATACATACACTGTATCGCACCGAATAGCCTAACTGACCTTTCTCAGCTGAAATACAATGAAATGTGTGGGCGAGCTTTGATTGTGACTGTGTCCTTTTAAGTATCCTAAGTCTGAATCATGAGTCTAAGGCCCCCACCCACCCAAGTTAATGTGTCAGACATTAAAAAAATTAAGAGTAAATTCGTTTCATTTAACCACGTAGAGAAATGAATAAACCACAGTAAATGTAACACATAAATTTGATCCTGCCATCTAAGTTTAGCAGGAAGACTGAAACACAGGAAAACAATTAGCCTGGGTCCAAAACACAGCACAAGTACTTCCAACAAATTCTCCTTAGTTAACATGTGAACTGTTTAGAAACTAAGCTAGCCTTGTTTTGACAATACGGACATCAGGGTGGTACTTCCCCTGATATCAAACTATTCTTTCAACTGGGCTATACTGTATTCCCCTGGATTGCTAAGACTATTTACCCAAATTCAGAGTTAAACTTTAAATGGTGGACTTGATATAAATGAACTGACACTAATGGAAATGTCATATATGACGTCTTTTGGCCCTATGTCAAGGAAGAGTGTTTCCAAATATGTTTGTGTAAGGGAGCATATTATTATCACATATGAACGTCCATTGGATATATGAAGACATGATTTGTATGTACATGTATGGAAAAATACATATATCATGAATTTTATATAACATTATGTCAACACTATATTTAATTTATATATACAAGTTTATTAAAACAACATATAAATCATATATGCCTATATATGTCCGTCTATGTTGATGAGCTGATGTGTTTTACTTTATATTTCCATGTAGTTCATAAAGAATTCAGTGACATTCTGTGTATATATCACATGTGCTTTTGGGGAACGCTGAAATGACTGATAAATGAATGAATGAAGAATGATAAATGACTTACTTGTATGCACAGTGTTTATTTCTGTGGACCTAAGCTTTGCAAAGATAAATGACTGTCTAATGTCTGTGTCACTCTGTCTGAGAAAATAACCCTGATGATGTCAGCAGAGTTATCTTCTCAGCTCAGAGATTACAAGCCATAATAGAGCAGTAAGTCTGCACTGCAAACTGGGTTTTTTTTTGTTTGTTTTTTTTAGTTATGTAGGAGCTTGACCCACATAAGGTCTATAAGCCATCATATCTCACTGTCTGCTGCCTTGACCCCCCTTTTCTTTTAAATCTGTCTCCCCACACTTTACAGATGTGTGATACTAAATTATTAGAGTAACCCCTTAGGAGTTCAATTAAAAAGATGTCAGGTCTCTATTCATTGTCTAGATCATCCATTGAGTGTTCAGACTTATTGTGGAGCAGCTTTTCACTTTCTGTGGTGTCTGCACTGAAACATCCAACCACACCACCCACACAGTCAGGATGATTGAGACAAAAACAACTAGGCCTGCTTTATTTTGAAAAGCATCCTGTGTGTTTCCTGTTGGATGGAAGATAACTGAATGGACTAGGTGAGGACTTCTGGTTTTATTATTAATACGCACCTTTAATAAAGTCAGCTACAAGAGAGTGTGTTAGTTGTGTGAGTAGAGATGGGGCAGGAGGGGCGGGGCTTGGTTCGGTCTGCTTATCTCCGCCTTTGGACTCCACACTAAGTGCCCTTAGAAGGAAAGCCTGTCAGACTGTAAACTTGGGAGAAGCTTTTGCTCCTGGAGTGGAAGTAACTCCCCAGAGCACCGAGCACAGCGACCAGACCCACTGTCCAGCTAAGATGGAGCCCGTGGAAGGATGATGGTGTAGCTGAGGCTTATCAGCATATTCATCCTCAGGTAAGAGTTATGCCATTGTGTTTACCTTCTTTTTAAAGTGGTCTAGGCGCACTAACACTAACTTTCACACATAAGTTTTGTGGTGCAGTGTGAAACTTTTCCTCGCCTTGATGTTGCCTGTCTCTCCAGCCCGGGGTTTGTATAACCTGCAGCTTCACTGGACTTTAAATGCGTTTGCGTAGTACAGCTTTATCCAGGCTATCGAAAGATGTCCACAAACTAATCCGCGTGTGTGTTATGCAGGATTATCTCCAGAGGTCTGTGTTACTGTCCGCTACAAGAGGAGTCGGAGGACGTGTGCCGGGGGGAAGTGGCCGCTGTGTGTGGCGCTGGAGGCGGGGAGGTGAGCAGCGCACTCCCGTGGCGGATGACAGGGGTATGGAGATGTTGCGCCGCTCCTCTGTGTTTGCGGCTGAAGTGTTTGACCGCTCGCCCACCGACAAGGAGTTGGTATCCCAGGCCAAAGCGCTGTGCAGGGACTACATCCATTCCAGGCTGAACCGTGCCGGCATAGGCTGGTCTAATCCTGAGCATGGGCTGGCTGCATCAGGTGGGACGCTGGGAGAGATATCGACGGTTCTGCTGTGGCTGGGTGAGTCAGAGAGATCAGATAGTTCTCCTGTAACTTCATAGTTAATGATTTCAGTGTATTTAAAGGCACATGGCTTTCTGATAATACTTCCTCAGACACTTATATTAAGAGTATGTGTCTACTCTCACTAAAACTCCTATACCATTAGTTTTACTTAATTAAGATGTCAAGACATAAAATGCCTTAAAGATTTTTTGTATTGAAGTTGTACATGCTAAAAAACATAGGCTTGATGTGTTTTTAGGTCAGAGCATTTAACAATAATAGAATTTACCTGATAACTTACCCTCATGTAGAGAAACTCTGGAGGCCACGTAGAACTGTCTTTAATACTAAATACTAGATAGGCCCACAAAAATCTCACATGTGTTGTGGCAACGGTTTGCATTCATGACATTAAAAACCATAGCAATGACCCTGTTCTGTTCATCTTCACATTTTGTCATTCAGACATGTGTTTTGGGCATACCTTGCATTTTCTGTGGACAACTTTGAAAAGATTCAGAGGGAATCCCCTGGAAAAAGGGACAAGGACATGGTTTCATTTCAGTGTTAGGCTGCCTTCCTGCCTGGATGTCTGCCCACTATGAAAACTGATAGACACCAGAGGGCTCTCCCAGTGTGAGGTTTCACTTTACATCCGCCTACCACACCTCTGATTTGGCTGGTTATGAAATTCACTGGAACCTCAGATCTAAATGAAAGGACACTGTGAAGTAAAGAAACATTCAGGGACATGTCTGGAGGAGAGAAACACCTAGTTCAGTAAGCCTCTGTTATAGTGAATCATTATCTGTAGGACTGTATTCATTATAAAGTCTATTGAGTTAGGGAAAGGATCTAAAGCTCATAGATTCAGAAGACTCATCATGTTTGGAATTTACAGCTATTCACATTGTTGTTGGTCATTAGACAAAAAGATGGATACCTGCACTCTCATGTCTGTACAGCAAATCAGTAGACGAAGCCACTTTGATTCGTAGGGAGAAACAGCTAACAACTTTTATTCTGTTTGTTTAGTCTGTATAAACTGTGGAATGCAAAAAGAACTTATGCTGGACTATTTGTTGAAAGAGAACCAGCAGAGACTTGAGCTGTTTGAACAGTCAAGCAACAGGCTACACCTATGTCCAATTTTGTAATCTAACTCGCCAAAATCAAAACACATGCTTTTAGATTTAAGATGAGACTTAATTCATTTGCTGGAGTTTACTGTAGCCTCAAGTGACAATTATGTGTTATTCTTCCACTGTTAGGTTAGCCTTGAGCTAATCTCTGTGCATAGTAAGAAACACTGATAAACATACTTAATTTGGTTGTTTCCAGGTAATGAGTTGGAATACCTTCGACCCAACGTTTACCGTAATGTAGCACGGCAGCTAAACATCACAGTGGCTTCAGAGAGTGTGGTGTCTGATGCCTTCCTGGCTGTGGCGGCAGACATTTTCTCCACAGGTAGGTCCTGGTCAAAATGAAATTGATTATACTGTAAATCAAGCCGTGCATGTAGGGCTGCATCGTGGGAACTAACTTTAGTGCTTTATTGTCTGGTTTATCTCTGAGTGTGACAAACCTAGACTTGAAAATAAAGGAAGATGGTTGACCTTTTGGGGAAGTTCATCATTTAGATGTCATTAGAAAGGAGGAACTCCATAGCTCGAGGCCTTTACAATGAAGATATGTTACTTCTCTTATTAATGCTTTTTCATTGAACTAATGTTTTCTGCTTAAAATAAACTAATTTCAGTCTGCTTTTTCCATGTAAACACTTGTAAAGTAAGCCGACCACAGGATTCTCCAGTTAGTCAGAGACATTTCGTTGCTGTCATTATCCCTTCCAGGAAGGAAACCTAGAGGAAAATTCAGCCCATATTAGGTTAACATGTTGCTAGAATGAGTGATTGTTACAGACAGTTTAAACCCCACCCCAGGAGTTCACTCATGTATCTCCACTGGCTTATTCCTCTGGGAATGTAACAAAGCAATCCACTGCAAGGTATTTAAGAGTCAGCTGTAAACAGAAGAAAATCAGATTAGTCTGGTCCTGAGCAGAATTAGAAAAATTGTTGCCTACTTCAAATGTATTACGATTAAAGAACATCAACCTTCACACGAACATGCTTTTGTGGTTATGATCATCACTGCAGTGTTTATTTAGGGATTTACAGGGGAAAGAAACTGCAGAAAAGCTTTAATGTCAGTTTACAGGTTTTAAATGCAGACCATGTCAGTTTGGACGTACAGTAAAGCTGACACTCTAGACTTGTCACTGTGTGAAGAGGAAGTCATGTGCAGCAGTTGATAATGGCCACAAACGTGTCTAATGTTCACAAATGTAATGCTGCTTTCCACAATGCACTGATAAACTACAGCTGAAATGTTCCTCTCAGCCTGTGTGTTGAACTGTGCAGCGGTGCAAGAAGAGATGACTTTTTTTGAGCTTCCGTCGCTGAAAAATTAGAATGGATCAATTTACTGTTGGTGTCAGTGGACTTTTCAGTTCCCCTGTGCTCTACAGGTCACTTTAGCATTTAGTTAGCCACAGGCTGGTGACCATGGAGGTGGTATTGACCAAAAACAGAGCTAAATCAATCAGTTAATGCAGGTTTTAAATGAATGAATTAAAATGCAATACTATACATAGATTATTCCTGTCAAGTCGTGGACAGTGCAGTGGTCCATCTGATGGGACGTCCTATTGATGCAGTTATATCCTAAACAGCAAGAAAAGTGTGTGTCCATCACAGAGCAGAAGCACCCCAATAGACAGTGTACAGCACCAGTCGAGCTTGTGCCTGAGGTGGGACCCTGTTTAAGGCTACACTGCGAGAGCACTGCATTGAGAGGTCATGAAGAGCACTGCTCAGCCTGAAACAATGGGCTCAACAGCAGCTTTGTAGAGTATGAGAAAATACTTGACAAAGCTGCTGGTGATGTTATTTGGGTTATCTAAGATATATTATTTCAAGGGAAAATTTACAAACTGAGAGTGTGGAGTTTGGCAGGAAGTTTCCAACAAAAGACATGGCTGAGTTGCATTTAGGGAAGTTCATTTTTAGAGCCTGACCCATGCTGGCAGCTAAAATAATTCAGAATATCTCAGTCTCTGCTGCATCAGTTTCTACCGTTCTTTTTTTAGTTTTTCTCGCACGTGGCTCCCGAAGGAGCCAAGTTTAATTTAGTCAGCTCCCATGTGGGATCTCCGTGAAATCAGAAGTTTCTAAAGAAAATAAAAACAGAGCTGTTTTTGTTGCTAAGGTTATTTTTCATGTCAACATCCGCACAATGAATTTCCTCATGACTTAAGTGCGACAACAGCTGGGAAATGAATTTGTTCAAACTGATTTACATAATGTGGACATTTAACACCTTGTGTAACACAATGTACATCCCATGTGATCACTGACCAAAGGTTTTATTTAAGTGATTTTTACCTTCTTTAGGATATTTTAATAAGACTGTACTGGCACAATTAATTTTACCTTTTCTGTCACTGTCAGACTTTACACGTCTTTTATTAGTGTTATCTTTTGTTAATGTTTTATTGCATCTTTTATGCTTTGGCACACTTTATACCATTTAAAAGCTCAGTCTCCTCTTAAGTCACCAGTTGTAGGAGAGCAGTTTGCAAAGTGGATACTGCAAACCCAAGATTTCACTGTTAAAGGGAAACATGAGTATCGTTTATGAGATTCTCAGAGTGAATCAGGTGACGGTTAGAGAGGATGGATGGAGCTGAGCTTCAGTTTGTATGTGTTGGACCTACAGTATAGAAATAGTCTGTAGCTTTGACTGTAAATGGTGTGGTATGCAGAAAGCCTGACTCAACATCAATTCAGTACAGTTTATTATTCATATAAGGTCAGATCATAACCTGCAGTATCTCAAGGCACTTTGAACAAAGAAGAAAAAATGATCTGCTCACTAATCTGGAGAGACGTGCTGGCTGACTGCTGCGCCAGCCTTGTGTTTGGGTTTTCGTCTTTGTGGGACAGACAGGCATGCAGGCCTCATGCCTGGCTGCTGCTGATGTTTCATAATGTGTTCATCCATCTTTGAAGAGAGCTGCTGAGACAAACATTTGCTGCCCTAAAACCTACTTCAGCTACTCAGACAGCGGTTACTCCACCTGAACATTTTTATAGATTATGTTTGCATGACATAAACAACTGTGGATAAGGCTTTGTGTAAAGATGCCATGTGTTTGTTCTAACAGCTTTGTGTCTTTGTCAGGTGTAACATGGGGAAAGGTGGTGTCTTTATATGCCGTGGCAGGGGCCTTGGCAGTGGACTGTGTACGCCATGGTCATCCAGCCATGGTCCATACCATCGTCGACTGCATGGGAGAGTTTGTCCGCAAGAGTCTGACCTCCTGGTTAAAAAGGAGGGGGGGCTGGGTAAGGAAAACCTTTATTCATCTGATATTTGTGTGGTGGCTCGAGTGTATGTGAGTGTTGTGAAGGCCTCTAGGTTGAGTATAGGAAACGTGGCACTGATGGCTCAGCTGTGGCTTCTGTTTCTGCTCGGCCCTCTTCATCTGTTCTTAATCATAAGAACATATAAAGATTACACAGGCTTGAACTCATCAAGGAACATAAGTGAACTAATGCAGAGTGCTTTTTTTATTCATGTGAATACTACTGGCAGAGCCTGAGGGCCACAGCTTCAGTACTTCTTCGTCTTCGGCTGATTTACTAATTTACAAAGGTTTAAGGCAGTAAGGTGCAAATCTGAACATTGCTCATCATGAGTTTCTGGAACTATTAAATCTCTGGTGTTTGTGCTGGAAAAGCTTTTTCCTTGAGTAACTGATTAACAAAATAGTTTCCAGTTAATTTTATATCAATGAACTAATTGTCTAGTAATTTCATTAGCTGTTCATAAGACAGTCCCCTGACTCTGTGGGTCTCTATCTGAGACTCTTTTGAAAGAACAGAGAGATAGTCCCTGTGATGTTATGCTGATAACTGACTAATATTATGGGAAATCATACAAACTCACAGCAGTGACGTGAAACTGCGCTTAATCAGGTTTACATGTACATTACAACGATGATTTCAGGAAACACTATATTATGTCAGATTTTTTTGACATGTCAGTTGTGATGGTTAGAATGAATAGAAACTAACAAGCATGTAAATCTCACTAAAATAAAGATAATAATAAACACTTATTGTGTGCCTCCCATTACATTAATTTCATCACAAGGTACTTTACATAAAGATTTAAAAATTTGCAACAGTCAGACATATTAATCTGACACCAACGAAAAAGGGACAGAAATTAAAAACAACTAAAAGCAAGATTAAAAGTAATGTAATCATGAAATCATCGGAAAGGAGACAAAAAACAGTAAAAATAGGATCATGTTATTTATTTATTTTTCAATGTTCTATGGTTTGTGAAGTAAGAGGGGCAGGCAAAAATAAGCTTTAGCTTCAGCCTATACACCCCTCTGATTGAAAATCAAGTATTTAATTTTGCTCCTGTTAATTTGTTTATTGATTAGAAATGGGCCAGAATAAATTGCATTCATTCATTAAAATGTAATGAAGAGTCCCATAGTTTGAATTGCATCATCAGGGCAACATAACATATTACATTTGATTACTATCATTTAGTCTCTTGGTGTCCTGTAGAAATTTCACAACCTCATGACAAGTTAATAAAAACATGATGTAGAGTTAAGTCAGTGATGCCAAAAGAAGACGTTCTTGTTTGGCCAAAAGATACAAAGTAATAGAATGAATATCATATTCTACATATCAGAGTTATCTTAACCAAAAGATTACAGTGACTAACTGTTATTGTGTTTTAATACTTGTTGATGTAGCTTTTGTTTTGTCATACAGTCTGGCTGAATAATATAATATATTATCTCTTTCTGACTTGGTGAAATACATGTTATCAGCTATAATCAATGACAAATCTCTTTTAGGTTCAGTATTTCAACACAGAATTGGAATTTGTTAAATGTAATCAGATGAGGAAAAGCACATCAACAACTTATGGCTTGGATTCAGCAAGTAATTTGGGGGGGGTTGAAAAAATGAAAAACTTTCCATAATGTGAATCAGAGAGAAGAGCGGTGGTGCCTTCTGTAGATCCCTGTTTATGGGAAAAGGCTGTTTGATATAAAGCCCTACAGAAATAACAACAAAGCGAAACTCAGCCTACAAGAAGTAACAAGGCCTGGCAGTGTGCCTCTGCCTGTGCTCTGCTCTGCTGGAGTGAGCACAACAGCTTAGCAAATGAACACTCGTGTACCCACAAACATGGCACCCGAGTCAGCTCTGTTTGGAAATAAGTGGAGTGTGACAAAATGAAGAGCAGTGCATTGTATAACTGACCTCATAAGCACAAATGAGCTGTTTCTACCCCACAGCTGCAGCATGAACTCGAGCAGTAATGCGTATACACTGGGAGATGATGTCAGCATGGAAGAAACCTTTTTAACATGTTGTAATGTGAGGGACCACAAAGAGAGTGTTCAGGGTCAGGACGCTAAACTGTGTTTCCTTTTCTTTCAAAGCTGCAGTACATTATACAAGGGGACTGTTTGAATAAGCAGCTGAGATCATAGTGTGGGCCTTGGCTTTGAGATAGCATATTTGTGGGAAGGTTGTACATAGTGTTACTGCAGATTCTTGACTGATCAGCAACATATGCTGGATTGATACCACAGTGAAACACACACTGTGGAACGTTTGCTGTGTTTTTTTGCATCAAAATCAGAGTTCATTGTGTGATCTCTGTGTCCTGTCTGCTGTTACAGGTGGATGTAACAAAATGCGTGGTGAATACTGATCCCAGCTTCCGCTCTCATTGGCTGGTGACTGCCGCCTGTGCCTTTGGACACTATCTGAAGGCCATTGTGTTATACCTCCTCCGAGAGAAGTGAAAGACAATGCCACAGGCTGGATTCGGAGCAGACTGACCAGCGCTGCACACCAGCAACACCACTCCACTGAAGCATCCACTGCTTTGGATTATGTTTACACTCATTTGCACTGAACCTTCACTGATGATCACCTCCTAAACTCGTAGACAATGGACTTTTTCCTGCTTCCTTTGCCTTCCCATGGCTATTTATTATGAAAGGCTATACAAAATATTGGCACACATTTGACATGAATGTATTAAATCACCTTTTGTTAATGTTTTTAGATTTTCCACTTTCCACAAACAGCAGTGTTGAGCATTGAGATGCATGTTTGGCTGCCTCTAGTGGTTGAAAATTGTAACTACTGTGGGGACATGGTTTAAAATCCCAGTCTCTGACCTGGATGGCATACACAAGTCAACAGACCAATGGAAAATACATTATGTTTCTTCAGATAAAGAGCCTGTATGAAAATGGTCAGGGGCATGATGCTCTTGTTTCTCTCTTTGCTGAAGGGAAGACAGCATTGTCTCAATCCAGATTTAGATTTCGCTTCAGTTTTATCAGCAACAATCCTGTTTCCATGTCAGGGTTTTATTTTTCTCATCACCACAGCTAGTATCTAGCAGGACCAACAAACAGTCTTGATAACACATTTAGACCTGGGTTCAATTTATTTGCTTATTAGTGCTTAAATAAGAGAGTAATTAACTAAAGTGTTGCCTTGCTTTTAAAAAGATTTAGGCCCCCACCCCAGTCTCTAAAGAGCCTTCACCTACCGTAAATGTATTTCAACTCTTAGTCTCTGTATTCCTTTTTCATTGTGAGGCAGTGTGTTTATATTGCTGTACTGTGATCGCAAAAATGCTAAGTTACGATATGTTTTCTTTGAGTTAGAGCACTTTGATAACAATTCAGTTTATGAGTAGAGTTTATTCCATGAATAATTTCACTTCTATATGGCACGTAGGAATAGGTGACAAAGCAAATGTTTGTGTCATGTGCAACTGTAAATATTAATGTTAATAAATTGTTCTTACAGCTATCCTTTGAGTCAGCAGTTTTAAATATACAGCTATACACTGTATACAAATGAATTTCCCTTTAGGGATTAATAAAATAGCTTGTATCATATTGTATTGTATATACGGATGACAAATCAAAGGAAAAACTAGCATGAAGTATCTTGTGACTGTGAAGGCTGTAGTACATGAATCACATCATTTTCATTCTCATCAAAAGATTCAATGGACCCTGGTGCTCTGTGGATGGAAGCGCTGTCATTCTGAACAAGATGACTCTCAACAGGATAGAAATGTTTCTCAGTAGGATAAGGCTGATCATTTAGAGCAACTTTGTATTGATTTGCAGGTGGACCATAGCAGCAAAATGACCACCACAACATAACAGAACCGCTAGATACCATCACCTTAAGGGTTAAACATGGAGAATATGGTGAGGACAGACCATATCACTCCTCACTTCATCTGTTTTTGTTTTGTTTTTTTTGCACCATTCATCCTCGTGATGATGGATTGATGCACTGCAGCCCAACTTCAATATCCCTCTCCGTGACTGGTCTGGACTGGTGTTGCTGACACAGTCTGATCATGTCCTGCATTGACATTGTCAGTCACCTTATTCTGTAGATATTGCACCTATGCATGAGTATGAAAATCACTGAATGTGTGCTGTCCGACACAATTTCCATCCATTCATTTCTGCCCCAACAATGAACCCTCCTTGGTTAAAAGTCACTTAGATCAGAATGACTGGGGCCTGCTCAGCATCTCCAAACACGCCTCAGAGCATGACTGGATGGTAACTGCTTAATTGTACCATGCAGTGTAGTTGTGTGGAGGCCTCTGTGTGCTTTATGTTCAGACATGTCTCCAACCACAGTGAGGCATCCTCTACCTCATTTACCAACTAAGTACTTGTGGCTAAATGTGAAAAAATGAACTCTCCTGTGCAGAATGTGAAACACTGACCCCCAGTGAAGTTTGCATGTTAAACAATGCATCTGAATCTGAACCCAGGCCACAAACAAGGTTCCCCTTTTTTATTTATTTATTTATTTTTGGATTGAAAAAATTATGAAATCTGCAGCAACAGCATCCCAGACAGTCCGTATGGCATGGATATCACACCTCTGTACATCTGCAACTTGAATGCACCGTAAACAGTTGTCATCGGGAATGGATACGTCAGCCACGACTGATTGGCTAGGGCTGAATAGCCCCTCCTCCCGCTGCTTATTGGATGTGTAGAGAAATGTCCCGCCTCTTTTGGAATTCCTCAGCAGAATCCTCTTCCCATTGGTCCAGCGGGTCGGAGAGCAGAGAACAACAAACAAGATAGGGTGACGACCGTCGGGATGGATGCAGGTAAACGAGATTTTATGACAAAATAAGTGTTTTTCTTTCCTCCAGCAAGATAGCCCAGCTACAATATAAGCAAAGCATTGCTGTGTCATGCCTGATAGCATGTCTCCTGCTCTGTCGTGACAGGATCGCCATCTTTCAGCTGCCACTCTAACGCAGACCCTTGTTGCTTTGTAGCCTCGGTGACGTTAGCCTGCTAAAGTGATGACTAAAGCTAACTACTAGCTAACGTTAGCCCGCTGTTATTGCCAAGTGTGGTGGTTTCTCTGCTTTGACAGTCCGCTGTATAGCCGTATAACTCCCTGTACACTACCCACACGTAACCTCTGTTAATGGCAATGCGTTGGTGTTGAAATTACGCCTTTAAATAATGTGTCTCCTGTCCTTGGTGTGACTGTTTACGCTAGCGTTATGTTACGCCCAAGATGAACATCCTAGTCGATGCACTGTCACCATCATATCAGTTCTGCTACGTTACTGGTCGCGCTGGGAATGTTGTTGAGCAGGAGAAAACCTGCGGGGTATGACGCTAGACTCGTACTGACACACAGAGAAAGCGAATCGACTTTTGACTGTATTTGTGTGGACTGAAAACTCCTCTCGTTGTTTAACGGCAGCTACAAACCTGCAAATCACAGCTTCCTGTGTCAGAGCCAAGTAACTGACACGTAGTAAGCTAGTTCAGCTCTCCTCGTCTGTTTGCTGTGTAGATTACATTACGATGGTCTGACATGTTTTCAGCCTTCTTACAAACCTATTAACCAGCACCAAAACTAGTTTTGCAAAGTTGGAAAGACAAATTCCAACTCATCTGGTTTAAAACACGCAGGCACAGGAAATTACGACCATCTGTAGAAATGTAGACGACGAGCTACAGCCTCATTTTCACCAAAACAAGGAGGACTGACACTGGTCGTTTCTTTGTATGCAGTGTAGTGTCGACAAATCACTTTACACATCTGTGGTCTCCTGATGTTTCTGCAAGAACTCTTTAAAAGCATGTATATATGTTTGTTTAGTATGACTACTTACTATTCATTTGTCCTACTGTTTGATGTGGAATTGGTTCACTGTAATCAATTGTGGTGAAACTTGAATGTCTTAAGGTAAAATATTTTTGTAGAACTCTTTTCTTTCTTGCACCGTTGTCTCACAGAGATCTATGTTATCTCTCCAGCTTGGAGGAGAGCACCCACTGATGAAAATTAGGTTGTTCTCTGTCTGATAAACTGTCTCTGCCTGTTGGAAAGAGGTGTCAAATGTGTAGGGTTTTTTTTTTTTTTTGATCCAGGAAGTTTCAATCTGTGAATATCCCTTCATCTTTATCCAGATGCACCAGTTGGCCAGAATGTTCTTGCTGTCCTAAGAAGAACTGTGCCGTTTCATGGTGTCTATAACTGTTGTGCCACGTTTTATACATTTGGCTTTGTGCCTAGTATTTCCAGTGACAAGTCAGAGAACACTGTAATTTCTGTGATTGCCTTTTGGTGTTACAGTCTCTTAAAACCACCTACTTGCACACACATTTTCCTGTTTTATTAACAGCTTATTGCATAATGGAAACTTTTTTCAAAACTGTTTGATTTGACATCTTTACATGTATGTATTTATATGTGCCTTTTGTTAATAAAGAGGAAAATAACCCTAATGATCTCATAGTGATGTCATCTGGTTTAGCTTTAGCTTCCTGCTTATTACAAGAAGCAGGAAGTACATAATAGTTGTGAAGTTTGAAAAGATTTAGTTCATTTAAGTTTTACTTGTACAGTGGATTGAATGTCAGGTCAATTCTTTAGTAAGTCACTCAAAGTATGACCCAGGATAATCTAAAGGAGAAGGGGGTTTAAAATGCTACATACTCTGCAGACATGTGTATACTTAACACACTTTTTGTCCCTTGAATTCTTATCATGAAGTTAATGGATAAACCATCTGTACTGCCTGACAGATAGCTTCAGGTGCAACAAGTTGCTACTCATCAGCAACACAATCATGAGCAATATCTCCCTTGCAACTTTCCAAATGCTTATGATTGACACATGTCGTCTTTTGCAGCTACCTTGACATACGACACACTTCGCTTTGGAGAGTTTGAAGATTTTCCTGAGACCTCTGAGCCTGTGTGGATCTTGGGGAAAGAATACAATGCGCTCACAGGTAGGACTGTGGAATATGTAGCGTATAAGAGAAGGGCAGTATAGGTATATTAGCGAGCATACACTTTCCTCCCTGGGTGTATTATAAGATGGTCCTTTCTACCTCTCATACAGAGAAAGATGAGATTTTATCAGATGTCACTTCACGACTGTGGTTTACATACAGAAAAAACTTCCCACCCATCGGTAAGTGAAGACAACAAATCTGTGTCTTGTTGATGAGTCATGTGGGTTTTCACTTTGAGCCACTAAAGAGATCCTGTGGTCATCCTTGAATGCGTTACAGGTGGGACAGGACCGACATCAGATACAGGATGGGGATGTATGCTACGGTGCGGACAGATGATCCTAGGCGAGGCCTTGGTGTGTAGACATTTAGGCAGAGGTGAGACAACTTTCAAAACGCAATGCAATATCTGTGTTTTATTGATAGATAGAGATAAAAACCTGATTTCATGGCCGTGTGACACTAACAGCTCTTCTCCAGTAAGTAGACTATAGCAAAACAGAGCGTGTTTTACACAGGCTCAATAACTGGTCTTTTGTTCAGACTGGAGATGGGCCAGAGACCAGAAACAAAGAGAAGAGTACATCAGTATTCTCAACGCCTTCATTGACAAAAAAGACAGCTATTATTCCATCCATCAAATTGGTGAGTAGCCACTGTCAGACCCTTCCAATTATATCAAGAGCTCACTCAGGCAGCCCTCAATCACTTTGCATACTGTTGTTCTTATGTTTCTAAATGCTGCAGCCCAAATGGGAGTTGGAGAGGGAAAGCCTATAGGCCAGTGGTATGGACCAAACACAGTTGCCCAGGTTCTTAAGTAAGTACACTGAAGAGTATGCAAGTGCTGTGTTTATTTCTAGTCAATGTAATGTAAAAGTACCTGCCATAAGTCTTCAAATGGTTTGTTTTAGCCTTGTCCAGCACCCGAAGATATTCAGTTCACAGTCATATAAAACACACATACTGCAAATCCTCATTCTGAGGAAGCTGGAACTATGAATTATTGGCATTTTTGCATCATAACTCAAAGATTAGCAGGGCCCTGAAACTATATCTATTCAGCGTATCCCATAAAAATGAAATGCATTTCCTTCTTAAAATATTTGTGTTCAAGCACAGAACGAACAAAAGCAGGATGCACTTATAAAACATTACTCTGTAACATTACTCGTAGTTACAAACTCCTGTCTCCAGATTTTCTGTCAGTCAACTGACTTATTACTTCAATACTGACTGTTTATTGCAATTGCTTTTATTTTATATACTCATTGAATCTAAAAAATATACATCCTCGCATGAACATGAATTGATGCTGGACAGTATCAGAGTATAACTCTTCTTCTGTAGATGAGACGATCACTCAGTGTGATTCAGACAGACACCGACAAGGACCATGTATCGACTACACGCTGTCAAACAATTAAACCAAAGACACAAATTTTTACCCAAATTGGACTGAAAGACCTAAAGTGTGACTGTTTGAATGTGCTGTCCTCCTCAGGAAGCTGGCAGTGTTTGATACGTGGAGCAGATCAGTGGTACACGTGGCAATGGACAACACTGTGGTCATCGAGGAGATCAGTGAGTACTGCTGTGTTTGCAACTTTGTGTTTGAGTGTTTTTCCTGTTATCATTCATTAGCAGAAGCAGTTCAATGTTACTTAATACTTCAGTGTTCAGTGTCAATAAGTCACTCCAAAGCAGGTCTTGAGTGTACTGTAGAACCCCATGCTAATCTGCTTCAGTGTAGTTTTCTTAACATAGATGACAAAAACTCAGACATGTGTTTCTTGTTTTGCTGAAAATACTAATTACATCCACTGAGGACCTCATGTCATCACCCCTCTGTTTATTGGTTTGGTCTGTTTGTTTATTTGTTTGTCAGGAGGTTTACACAAAAAGTACTGACTCTTTTTGGCCCGGGGAAACAATTACAGATATTAAATTAAAACTAAA
This sequence comes from Selene dorsalis, assembly GCA_900303245.1. Lineage (NCBI taxonomy): Eukaryota > Metazoa > Chordata > Actinopteri > Carangiformes > Carangidae > Selene > Selene dorsalis. Next base: position 22,624 of record OMNW01024709.1, read on the forward strand.
TTTGGTGCTAATCAGGAAAAGGTGGCAGATCCAGGCATCAGTGTCCTTAACTCTGTAACATTTTGGACTCATCTTGAAACTCAAGAAAATGCACTCAGTGATTTTCAGTTCTATTCAGGTCTACTGACATACACCTGATTTCAGAGAAAAAAATAATCCACAGTAAATTATGAGGTTTTGCCTCAATTTCTTTTGATAAGTAATCTTTTTGGGCAATCTTTTATTTGACAGAACAGTGAGGAGAGCAAGGCAGGGAGAGAGACTGGGGGAAGGACATGCAGTAAACATTGTCTCGGTGTGGAGTTAAACTGGTGATCAACTGCTTTGGGGCAGACTATGCCCGTATGGGACATGCTCTAACCACTCAACCACCAAACACCCCATGTGCCCCAAATTCCAATGGGTCCCTCATTGGGCCATACCTCACAACTCCACCACTTTTAGTGTAATTGGAGTCAGTACTTTTTGTGTAATCCAACAAACTAACTAACAAACAGACAAAGATGGATGAAAATATAAGCACCTTGGTGGAGGTAATAAATCAATATATGTGGTGATGTTGAGAGCTATGTGTACAATTTGGTGCAGATCCAGATATTGATCTGGATCTAGAGCAGTGGTATATACTCTCCTGCGTGACATTCTGTTTCCTCAGTGATTTTTTGTGTTTTATTTCTTTGTCTGCAGAGCGTCTGTGTATGCCCTGGCTGGACGTCGCAGGAGAAGCAGAGGGAGTGGGGGAGCTCAACGGCTGCCTCGAGGGTGCATGTGCCCTGGCAGAGGAGGAGACGGCTCTCTGGAAACCTCTGGTACTGCTCATCCCCCTCAGGCTGGGCCTGAGTGATATAAATGAGGCCTACATTGAAACCCTCAAGGTGAGAAGTGTGCGTGTGTGTTTGTGTGTATTCATACTGTACATTAAAGTGATTATTCTTCAGTCTCATGATGTTCCTATGAGAAATTGGAGGCTTTAAGTGAATTTACTCTATTTGTTTTCAAAGTTAACTTAGAGATGTGTAGTATAGACTTCAAATTAGTCTGTGTACATTACCTCACTACAGCAACATACTTTGGACAAAAAGGCCATGCTCTCAAACACTTTGGCAGATCTCTATCATGATGTGGTGCACAGACATGGCACATGCTACAGCAAGGTTGAGGAAATGTGGTCAGCAGTTGCACTGACTGCTCACAGCCCCTGGTTTGTGTTTGGCTCCAAATATTGTCTTGTCTGGGAACACAATCTTG
>OMNW01024709.1:23891-39732 GCA_900303245.1 Selene dorsalis
ATGACAGCTGAACGATAAGCATCAATACAGACACTGGTTGAATTGGGCTCTTATGATATGTGCTGCCCGCAGTTCAATACACTGCAGTGTTGTTCACAGTGTGGATACAGGAGTGTCTCAATCTTTAAAGCAGCTTTAATCAATATTGTATATATTAAAATGGCCACTTGTACACATGAAGGTTTGTTTGAGGTGGCTGGAAACACACACAGTGAACCTTTTAAATATATATATATATTTCTATATGTATATATATATATATATATTTATTTATTTTTTACCAATACAGCAAGACATGTTTGAGCTACTTGTACAGGTGCTCATTTGGGTGTGTCTTTTTGAGAGTTTCCCTCAGGCCACTTTTTGATGTTGCTCAGGATTTAAAGCACTCTCTCTGTGGCCCGTTTGGGTTGTGAACTCTCTGCCGTCATGACCACAGATACTGACCTGCGTTTCATCTTCAGTCAGTGACAGTGACACTGTCGTTGTTGCACCACAGTCAGTGCAGGACCACACGAGAAGCGGTGAGGCCGACAGCCACAGTGGCACTGCATTTATCACATAATCTCATTTTGAATATTTTTGACAGTCCTTTTAAAAACGTGATTGGTCACGTTTTTAAAAGGACTGATGTCGTGCCATGTTTGCTGGAAGTGTTTTCTAACAAGTTCACCATATCACCGCCACAAAGTGATAATGTCAGTGTCGTGTTCACAGGTTGTTCTTACTGACCTTAAAGGGGCCAAACATTTCTTGTGGGTTGAAAAATTACTATCAAATTTAGACCAAAAGAAAGAAGAAATGGTTGGGATTAATGTAAAGTGTGGATTGTGATCAATTGGATGAAAAATGTTAAACAGCTGGTGCTTAGATTATTACTGAGGCAAATTCAGCTACAGCTGGGGTGAGATAAACCCTCTCGTCTCTTTTTACAGCAATGCTTCATGCTGCCTCAGTCCCTGGGTGTTATTGGGGGAAAACCCAACAGTGCCCATTACTTCATTGGTTATGTCGGTATGTCTGGTCTCTGTGTTTGTGAAATAAACACCCAACCTACCCACCCACCCAAGCAAACTCATGCTCACCATATGAATTTTATTTTTACACGTCCAGCCTGTTTCTGATCACGCCTTTGTTTATTTTTTTCTTCAGGAGAGGAACTCATCTACTTAGACCCACACACCACACAGCCTGCAGTGGAGCCGTGCGAAGATGGCCAGGTCCCCGATGAGACGTACCATTGTCAGCACCCACCCTGTCGTATGCACATCTGTGAACTGGACCCATCCATCGCAGCGGTAGGAATGGCAGGGGGGATTTCACAGCACAGAGCTTTTGTATCCCACACTAAAGCCCATTGTTAATCGTTATTGTGAGCAGGCAGAAAACTTTATGGTCAGATGTTCCGTAGCCAATTGTTTTTTCTGGTTTCTGCCAGGGCTTCTTCTGTAGAACAGAGGACGAGTTTGATGACTGGTGTATGCGCATAAGAAGGGTATGTGTCTGTGTGAACACTGCTCTTCTGTTGTTCCCTTTGACTCGTACAAATAAAGCATAATTTTCCTGTTGGGAGGAATGTGTAAATGAAATGATGAAATGTTCTCTTCTTCTAGCTGTCCTGCAAAAGAGGAGGCCTGCCCATGTTTGAACTGGTAGACAGTCAGCCCTCTCACTTGGTCAGCGTGGATGCCCTTAACCTTACACCTGGTAAACACACTGCACATCTGTGCTTCAAAACATATCAAAACATTTGATAATGAAAACTAATTTTTTTTTTCTTCCTTTTTGTATCAATGCCCCTTCCCTTTGCAGATTTCTCGGACTCAGACCGGTTGGAACGGTTCTTTGATTCAGAGGACGAAGAGTTTGAGATCCTCTCCCTGTGAGGAACATACGAACAATGATTTACTGTTCTCGACAGTAGGCGAGAGATTCTGTCTCTTCTCTGTATCAGAAGGGAAGTCTGAGGGGAGGAACATTATTTGGAGACCTCTTGAGCCAGTCCAGCTCCGATGGTGTAGTCAGTGTGTCACACAGTGTTCTTCAACCTCCGATTGCTCTGTATCCAACATTGAGACTGCCTGGTGGAAGCCGTAGCAGGAGCTCAGGATAAATTCTGTATGCACATCTTCACATACATGTTTCCATTTGAGTCTTAACACTTTAAATGTTTATTCTGAAGTGATATGGTGCCTTTCCCTGACTCCATAAGTAAAATTGCCATAACAGTTTTCTGTTGTATAGAACACAATGGTTCATAATGCCCATGGCTTGCGCAGTTTGTCACTAATAACTGAAGTCTGTAACAGCCTGTAATGAAACCAAATTTAGTCAAATCTGCAGAGAAGTTGTATTAATTATTCATGCAAAGTATCCTTGCCAAGACTGAACATGTACACTAGTTCATTTGAAGATTATTTATTTCATCAACACAATATATAGACTGGTGAAAGAACAGACATGTAAGAGGATTAAAAATTAAAAATAAAATCCAAATCTGATATTTCACAACTGAATCTCTCTCTTCGATTTCAAGACAGACAAAAAGATATTTATGAAACAGATTAACCATTTGGCAAGTGGGCTAAAAAATGAGTAGTGTGCAAAAAATAATTTAGTTATTATGGCAGAAAATAATTTACAAAAAATAACTAAATCTTGCATCCTACAGATTTTGGTCCTAGAACTGTGGTTTCATCCACACTGGGTTGGGTCACTTCCACAGCTCTTCAAGTGGCATGCACTGAGCTGTGTTGATGGTATTAAAGGTGTGCTCAGAGATGGCCCGGTGCACATTCTCAATACTCTGAGAAGCATCAATTACCTAGAACAGACAATCAAGATAACATGTATATAAGTATGATGAGTTTAAAGTTAAGTTTCAAATGTCACCTGGGAATAAACTCTTACCTGCCAATTCACTGAGGGATCGTTCATTAGATGGTCGAATTTCTGTTTAACCGCTTTTTGGAAATCACTAGTCTCGTATCTCTCCCCTCCAAACTGGCCTCTGCGAGCAGCCTGATCCGGGCTGAGGTGTAGGAACATGACGAGGTCCGGCTTTGGCAGCCCCACGTCAGGCTGCTTGCACCAGTCCAGACAGAACCCCTGGAGAAGACAGAGCAAGTCGAGTTGGTTAGCTGTTGCTCCTTCAATAACCCACATGATGATACTGTCTGATGGTGCAGAGTGTAAAGGGCTACAAAAAGACTCACTGGCTTGGCACTGGTGAAAGCAGCTCCAGAGAAGGCATATCTGTCTACAACCAGAGTGGTACCTTGTTCCAGCTTCTTCTTCATCAAAGGTCTGTCAATGACAATTATTTTATCACGCTATATAAGAATATCCAGGTTCCACCTCCACAGTGTGGAGAACTGTAAACATCGTTAACTGCAAAGAGGATGAGTAAAATACATTCAATCAAAGTTGTGTGCCTCTTAACAACATGACTGGTGATTTCCTTATTTATTTATTTTTGCTTTTTAAGCATCTCATGGAGGCAAAACCACCACTCCCACTGGAGTACAGTGTAGTAATATCTTTTCCATTATTCGTCTCCATCCTTCACATGCAAGATGTTCACCGAGCTACTGATAAGAATAGTTCAATCAAAACAGAAGTGGCAGAGAGTGTCACGCCATCACGAATAGAAAGCATGGCTGTAGTTAGCTGCGTCACCGTGGGCAGAGCCAGGCGGGCTGACAGCACCTAATGTTAACTGTGGTGCATACATGACATTTTACTATTTGGGCAAAGTGACCGCACCAGCTACTGTGTCGCTGATAATAGTGAGCACGCGACACATTTCAGTCATTGCTGACAGCGAGAGGAGCGCAGGTGGAAAACAGCCGTCATTAATGTCATTTAACACACCTGCGCTCTTCCCGCTGCGACATTTTAAACTAGACTGTCGTGCATTTTTCCACAGTAAAGACAGACAGCAGCTCTTACACGAGCTCCCAGCGGTTAGCAGAGAACAGAAGGTGCACGGTGTGGTCCTCCAGGTCACTCTTCTTCTCCAGGTAGGCGCTGATCAGCTGTCCAATCGTCGTGCTCCTGTCTGCAACGACAAACAAACACACCAGGTTACGAGAGGTCTCACCTACACTAGATACCTGCTCAGGGACAGACAGCAACGTTAAAAGCACAGTAACGGTACAAAACGCTGCACAGTATCCCGCCTCACCGGGGAACCTCATCATTTCTGCGGGCCGTCCACTTTGTTGCAACGCCTGAACCAGTTTGCTGCATTGCGTCGTTTTCCCGGCTTTGTCCACCCCCTCCAGCACGATCAGCGCTCCTCTTTTACCCGCCATGACACCAATCTTTCACCGGCGCCGCCGCCTTTATGTTTACAGAGACAAAAATGAGCAGAAAAACTAAACTTCGTCACTGTTTGGCGCCTTTTGCTGAAACCGACTGCCAACAAGGAAGTAAGTCGACGCACTTCCTGTTTTCGTTTTTTTTAAATAAAAACTTTATTTACATGAACGCGAGAACAGAATAACAGATACACGCTAGTAATCATCATTAAATGAAGTCTGTGTTTACCTTGCTAAAATATATCCCCTTAAATCCCGCAGTCCTGTAACAATCTACCTTAACTAATTTATAAACCACATTCCCATTTTATTACTACATTGATATAAATGTGCCACATGGTGTCTAATGTCATAACGCATTTACAAACAATTGATAACCAGTAATTTTGAATATGTTGTAAATTTTCTTTACATTTAGCTCACTGTATAAGTAAAAAAAATCTTAATCTTAAATCCAAAATATTACATATAAATATGAGATGAAAAATCTAAATCTAAATCATAACATAAAACTTAATCCTAAATGCAAATCTGAATGTTAAATCCAAAATGTAACCACTCATGACTGCAGTAGTGTGTACACACTTTTGACTGTAAGGGGGTGTGCACCAGAGTGCTCATGTGGGTTTGTGGGCATTTAACTTCAGGCTTGAGGCTCATTTAGAGTCAACATTTGACAGTTACGCTGTTAGCAATTACATATGATATGATTTTTGTGTTTCAGACAAAATGAAAGGAAAATGAGCTTAATATTCAAAATATATCAACGATAAAATTGTAGCTGAATCTGTGTATGTGCTTCATCTGTGTATGTGCTGCTATGTAACTCATGTCACCTCTGTAGTTACTGTATTTAAGAGCAGAGATATAGTATGCTTTTGTAATAGACCAGTTGCTGTGATTCATGGGATGTATGGTTGTAGGATGAAAAAGTCAGATTATTCTTCCTTTAGTTAGATTATTAGTTAAATTATGTTTTGGATATTATAAAACATATTTGATGGCTTCACACATGAGAAAGATAGGAAAGGGGACTGGAGTATCTCTGTATATTTACGTATTTAACATATAATTTGCAGTGGAGTACCAGTGTGTCAAATAAATTGTGTGTTTTATAATAGACTGAATACCAAAAATAACAGGTAAAGGCTTGGATAATAGGCAGTTGGTATAGCACTATGAGGATGAGCCCAGTCTTCCCATTAATGACAGAATGAGCTGCATTAGACAGAGAATGATCACTTTTTTTTATTTCATGCCATCTCTTGTGCTGGTACAGGATTATCGCTGCATCATCCAACAGCAACATATCACACTTTGCTCTTGTGGCAGTGTTTCAGAGCGTCTTTCAGGGCTGCTAGCACCATGTCAACATTGGCCTTGCTGCTGTTAAATCCCATCAACCCAACACGCAACACCTGAAGAGACAAAAAACGTCACAGGGTTTAAGGAACCTCTAGTGATATAGATAACACATGGGCACATAATCTCTTACCAAACCAACAGATGGTCCAAGCCCTCCAGATATTTCTAGGTTGTGTGTTTTCATGATGTAGCCTGTGATCTCTTTCCAGTCATATCCATGAGGAGCAACAATGGTGGTCACTGTGGGCAGTCTTGCTTTCTGTAACAACCGTTTACATAAGACTTAGTGCTTTACCGTTCGCCCTAAACAGCTGAATGACTGTGCAAATTCCACCAAGTGTTAATAGAAAAATCACATCACATTACAGGGCATTGAATCCTGTAACTGACCTTTTCCTTGACAAAAAGTTTGAGGCCCATGCTTTCTAGACCAGTGTGGAAATATTCTGCCACTTTTCCATGTCTTTCCCACGACTTCTCCAGACCCTCCACAGCAAAACATAAAAACAATAATTGTTAAAAACAAACAAAATACTGCGTATCTGACGATTTATACATAATTTATATACTTCCATTTTGTACATGGTACTCTTCAGTGTACTGTTCAGATTATATAACACTGAATCTACAGCTCTATGAGCCTGTGCTTTGGAACAATGGAGCCTCAAGCCGGATACTAATACTAAGTGAACATGCTCACAATGACAACAGGTGTAATGTTTACAATGATCTCCATCTTAGTTAACGTTTTGCTTTATCATGCTAAATACAAAGTACAACTGAGGCTGCTGGGAATATCATTAGTTGGAAAAGTGGGCGTCAGTGCAGACTCAGCTCCAGCATCAAAACAACATGTTCAGCTTGTGAAGTTTAATTTGCTTGTATGTTACCATTTTCAATAAATTTGTTAATATTTTTAATATGTTCTGACGAGGACAGAGAAGTGGACTGGTATATTTTTTGTCACTGCTTGAACTGCTCAGTGGCCATCTATACAGAACTGTTGCATCTCCAGACAAAATGCAAAATCAAGATATTAGATGACCCACCTCTTCAACAAGGACAGCCAGGCTCTCCCTCAGAGAGTAGAAGGCAGTGACCGGACCTGTGTGGTGATACCTGCAGAAAGGAAATGAACGGGACAGAGCGATGTACAGGAATTATGCAACGTGTGGCTAAAAATGAAACCAGTGTTTGAAATGTGATCAGTTCCTGTCTGCAGGAGACAAAAAGCTCTTACACTCTTGACGGCTTGCCATCACATCCCCAGTAGTTTGCGAGCCAACTCAAATCCAAAAAGAATGACACAGGCTTTGTCCTCCGGTTGAATATCTTCTGGCTGTGGACAAATTCAGCTTTAAAACCATTTTACAACTTAATTTTAATCTATTACTTGCAGGCATGCGAGGTGTATACAGCTCTCACCATGCTCTCTCACTGAAGGAGATGGGTGCTGTGCCCGGCGGTGCATTCAGCACCTTTTGAGAGCCTGTGTAAAGGATGTCTATCCCTGTCAATACAGACATTCACAAAAATCTCTTTGGTGTTATCCAAACAGATAATGTTGCACAATATGGACACATTCAATGTTTTTTCGAGTTGCATTTGGCAGGATTGAAGACAAAACCTTGCTCGTCCATGTATAGAGGAGCTCCTCCCATTGAAGCCACAGAGTCTACGAGAAACAGGCAGTCATACCTGCAGGCACAGATCATAACACATCTGCCATAATCTGCTTATCTTTTGTTACAGATGTGATGAGGACAGAGCTGTTGGACGTTGCATCTTACTTGTGACACAGCTGTCCGATGCCATCTAAAGGATGCAAGACGCCTGTGGAGGACTCTCCGTGTGCGAGGAAGAACAGGACTGGCCTGTGCTTTGATAAGGCCTGCAGTGAGGTAACAGTAGAATCACTCTGACTGCTGCTCTGACAGCAGTTAGTAATTAATAACTGGGAACACAGTAGACATAGTACCTGCTCAATTTCTGCACTGGTGAAGTAGCTTCCAGGAGGTGCCACTATGGTGTTGACTCTGGCCCCTGTTGGATTGAAACACGTTACTCAGTCAGGACTTCCTCAGGATTGTTATTCCGTCATTTGATAGATGACACATGATTTTAGAAGACCTATCCTCTCTGCCATTTCTGCTGCTCTCTCTCCCCATATGCCGTTGACAGCAATCAGCACACTGTCCCCGGGCTCCACTGTGTTGAAGATGGCACACTCCATGGCAGTGTGGCCAGTGCCGCTCACAGCTAAAGTCATACTGTTGTGAGTCTGGAACATGTACTGGATTCCACTCTTGATGTCGCTCATTATCTGTAATGTAAAGTGAAAATGTTCTGGTGAGAGATGGTTGTTGAGATACACATATATTATCTTTACTGTGCAACCCATTTGCCTTTAGAAAGCAACAGACTTAGTGTGGTGCCCTTTAGGACTGTACAATCAAGCTTCAGAAAATCATTCAGCAATAACTCTCATTACCGTTTTAGTCATTTTAAAGAAAAAAAGAAATGAATTGCATCAGTACTTGCATTGAAGGAACAATATAATCCATTCAATGCTCTCTCACAAATGAGTGCATGCAGGCTCATACATGACACAAGTGTTTGGTAAATAAATACTGTTAAGTACGAAGTACAAAATATGAGGCAAATACATTCTTTAGGTATCAAAAAGGATTAATTATGTGGAATCGGCCAGAGTTGTGTTATTATACATGGTCATGACTGGATTATTATTATATTTGCATTATGTACCAGAAAGACAGTTTAAATCTGTCACGAACACACAGATTATCACAGACCCTTCTTGGAAATTCTGCATCGTATTAAATACAGTGTCACCTCAAATATCTCTGGGTGCATGTGTCCAATGATAGGTCTGGCCCCAGCATCCAAGATGCGCGGAGGAACATTTGAAGGTCCAGGTCCAAACATGTGACGATAAGGAACAGCCAGTGGTTTCTGCAGGCATTCTGGTGGAGGAACAGAGACGGACGACATGTTTCCAACCACGCAGCAAGTGCAGTAAAGTCACAAAGAGCTGTGGAGTCGGATGACGTAAAACCTCTGCTGAGAACACCCCTCTGTCTGACCAGTGAGGTCCACAGGTCAGGAGTCCGTCACAATATTTTCTGCTTTTATCTCTTTCTTCTTTTGTCAACACACTGTTTTCTAAGCTCAGGTAGCTTGATCCTTTCCAGTTTTTACAGATAAGGAAGCCAACATGTCCTCAAATGTTAATTATTGCCTACAGGCCTTCCAGGATTAACCATTTCACTGCTATGCACTACTCCTGCTCCATTAACAAACTGTTCCAGGCTGGGCATATGAGTGTAAAGGTGCTCTGCAGCCACAGGAAATCCATTAATTTTAGTGTGTTTTATCTCTTAAAGCAGTTTTTATTGAATTCTATCGTCATACCTTTACAATTTTAAATCTGTTTCAATATATTTTTATGTCTGCTGTTTGATAGATTGATCCTGCTGTATTTGTTTGCTCCTGTTTTATTCCCTCAAGTGTAAAGTTTTTAGCAGGTTTTCTTTTGTTTGCATCAACCAGTGCTGGATTGTCAGAATCATCACCTTCAGTGTGAGGGGTAACAGAATCAGCAGAAGAAGAAAAAGGGTGAATATCAGGAATGATTTTTTTTTCTCTCAGATTAGAAGTAATTCTCATATATTGAACTACAGTATGTCTGATTTACCCCAAACCCCACTGTCAGGGCAGGATTAACACAACAAACCAAAATGTGTGAATGACGCAGTTTAATCTTTGAGAAGAATCTTAAAAGCAATCAAATTAAACAGATGTGTTTAACACAATTACAGGATTCACTCACTCAGTCTGTTCATGTTGTACCCATCACATCTGTCACACTCAGCTCATAAGGTGTATAAGCACACTCTTACAAAAGTTTTTGTAGCTTTGTTAAAATTTTAAAATTTCTTAACAACTTGCTAAATCAGCAGGTGTTTCCTCTAATTACAAATGTAATTTAAAACATTTTAGATGATGTAGGGTGTTAGAGATATGATGAATTGCTGGATATCTTCTTGCTTTACAGCTGAGCTTGATTTTTCCTCTGAGGGATAAGGAGATGTTTCCCCAGAGGCTCGGGGCTGAAGGAGCCTTCTCTGTAGACCAGTCGTCCCCTCAGGATGGTGGCACACACCACTCCTCGCAGTGCAACGCCCAGGTAAGGAGTTATCTGCACCCACACAATTATACGGTCAAAAACATGAGCTTGATCCATAACACAGTTAACTCATGAGATGTGTCCTGATACTGACCTTGTTTTTATGGTGTATAGCTGCTTCTTGAATCTGTGAAGTACAACAGAAGATAAAACTCAGTTGACTCAGGGTTTAGTGACTGTTAATCTGATGGACTTAATTTGTACAAACCTCAAACTCTCGCTCTGGGTCCCATATGACCAAGTCGGCATCGTAGCCGGGACAGAGGCTACCCTTCTGGGTGTCAAGACTGCACAGCTGGGCTGTTTTCTGGCTGAGAAGCCTCACTACATCAGACAGCTGGAAGCCTCTCTTACTGGCTGAAGTCCAGAACAGAGGCAAGCCTAGTGATACACATGGAGGCTGAACTGACATCAGTGAAATATGGAAAATATCCACTGCAGCATTCATTAATCCTATCATATAAGTGTAATCATGACAAAATGACGATGTCTATTACCGCAGGATTAATAAAATATGTAAAAGATTCAAATACATGAACGTAAAAACAATATCGACACATAGGTGATACTGAAGACTGACAGAACAAGATTGTGTTAAAGTCAGACTGTGACCACTCTCTCTGTGTGTCAGAGCAGTAAATTATTGTTCTGTCTTTTTTTTTTTGTTGTTGTTGCACGTAGCCCAGTGAGGGCAGTGAGGGCAGTGAGGGCAATCGTTGTAGGCATTATAGTGAGAGGGGGGAAGGAGGTAACAACTAATCCACCCCCAAAACTTGCATAAATTAGTTGTGCACTGTTGCACAGGACTGTCCTATTCTGTGAATTGCAGCCAGTGACTCCTCCAGCTGAGCAGCAGAGAGGATTTGTCACATCAAGACAAATCCTGGATCTGCTCCACAGACGGTGAAATATGTGAAAGCTGTTGTGGCTCTGTGACAGCAGCAGTGGAGACTTCACAGTGATGGTGTCTTCATCGTTTAGATTCATGTCCAAGCGTCACCTGATATCATCACTGTTCACTCTCCAGGAGAGTGAATCAGTTGATAAAGTGAATCAGGCACTGACACTTCAACAAACACTGATGAGCTAATGACCTTTGTCACAATTTGGAGACTGCGTGTGATTCTGTCATATCAACTGAGCTGCAAATAATAAATGCATAAATGCAAAGTTTGATTTTGTCAGGCCAATAAACAGGCAGCTGCCATAGACATAGTACTGATGATAATTCTAAGTTTACTGTTGGTAGATAATTCTGATTTAATCATGAGAATTTTCAGGTGTCATTAATGTAATTAGCTTGTGTGTCTCTGCTACATTCACACCTTGTCAGCAGAGTGAGACGCTCATCTGTGCTCCATCGAAACACACTGAACTACTTTTCTATTCTTCACTGCAGAACTCATAATTAATCCAGTAAAGTGTGTATTAGTTGATTCTGTTTGGTGGCAGAATTAAAAGGCTGTAAATCTAATTATAATGGTGAATGAAATAAGAAGTCTCCTCTTTGTGAAACACTGCAAACTTGAGTCAATATTCTCTCCTGGTTTAGTTCTTGTGTGCTCCACACTGAGGATAGTCTGTGCTCACCAGCTTGTTGTGTCTAAGTCCAGTGTTTGATGCTGCTGAAGTGTACAGTGGGTTTGTCGGAGCTGTGTACTGCAGCAGTAAAACTGATCCTCCCGATGTTCTGGACCAACGAACCAAAACCAATGAGCTGAAAAAACACTAAAAACCTCACTGCAGAGCTGAGACAAGCAGCACCACTCCACAAGTCACTACAAGCAAACCCTTCCACATTTCACACTGTCACTTAACCCACTGTTTAAAAACGCTGTGTTGCAGCTTTAAATTTGATTACACCAACTTGTCAGAGATTAGCACTAATGCAATTCCCTGCACTGAATGAGAGATAATTGCCCTAAGGAAGTCTGCTTAGCTCCCACTCATAATTACAGTTGTCAAGCTGAATGTTTGACCGTTTGGCTGCTTGAATGCAGCAGTGGTAACACTTTCAGTCAGTGGTCATTATTAGTTTACTGAATTAATTTGGAAGCTGGACATCCTGGAAAATTGCTGATGTCCTGTCAATTATCTCAACAAAAGAACCGGTCAAGACTTAGGGCAATTGATGGGATGTAATATGACTACTATACCCTTGGTCACTGGAATATAACAGTGTAAAGTTAGTCTAAAGATAGATGTTGGAGGTTACTACAGTTTTTATTGTTGCACCACTAGAAAAAATGAAATATGTTGTCTCTCGTTACCAAATTGTAGAGAGGAAATTCCTCCCCAGGCCTGAGTGAAGTCTCCACTCTCCAGTCTCTTCAGATCGGGAGTGCAGGGAGAGTGGTCAGACACCACCATGTCGATTTGTCCAGCTTTTAGTGCTGACCATAACTGCTCCTGATGGGGCACACTCAATTGTTAACTATTAAACAATGAATAATCAAACAAGTACAGCCCAGTATGTTCAGATTAAAACTGAAGAAAGTCAAATGTTCATCCACTCTAATTCTTACTCTGTTTACCTGGTTATTAGATCCTCTGATGGGGGGACAGCACTTGAACTGTGTGGCCCCTGCAGGTATGTTCTCAGCACACAGACTGAGGTAGTGGTGGGTTGTCTCCACTGTTAAGGGGGCTCCAGCCTCCCTCGCCTGCTGGATCAGCTTCAGTGGCTTTGCAGAGGACAAGTGAACAATGTGGCACCGCACTCTGAAGCAGAGAAACATAGCTGACTGTGGCATCAGTGCTACACACACAAATCCTATTCAGAATAATCCACCATGGTGTTCTGGTTATTTGTGACCATGCTGAGGGCCTTACTGGTACTGCAGACAGAGCTCTGTGACAGTGCGAATAGCCTCGATTTCCATGACATCTGGCCTGGACTGAAGAAACGTGGAATACTGAGATGGGTCTAACATGGAGAGGGATTTGAAACATGTCAGTATTTACCCCTCACTCACAGTTTAATAAGTTAAACAGACTAGAGCACGACTCTATATAAGCATAATAGCAGTGCTATGGTGATAATAACTCTTATATGTTATTTATTGGACATAAAACTTACATTCTCCAAACTTAGTCTGTTTCAGCAGCTACCACCCCTATATATCCCTGCAGATGAAAACTACACCACCAATTTGTACAAGCTCTTTATGGGGTGAATTGAACCAAAAATATTGGAAACAAAAGCAGGTCTAAAAAGAGATGAACTAAAGGGGAAGTTCCGTTTTTTTTGCGACCTAGACCTTATTTCTAGCATAAAATACGTTCATTTCCTCACCCACATGGTTTTGGTGTAACTTGGAGTCCTTTGGACAATATTTGGATCCATTCATGATCCACGTATATCCATATGATGGAAGTGATGGGGCATCAACATTGTAGCCTCTAAGACATTATCTGTCACGAAACTCGTTCATTTCACCAAACATTTCGCAGCACTGCTTCTTGTCACTGCAAATGGTCGGGGGAATGACATGGGGCCCATTTAGGGCAGTTTCCTACTGAGATGTCATCCCAAATTGTCCATTGGTGGGAAGGAGCCCCCTCACAGTCTGGGGCTCCAAACAGATGCCTGCATTGCTTGTTAACAAGCTGTGTCTCTGAGAAAAACACACTCTGATACATGGCCATATTAATATCATAGACAGATTTTCTATTGTACGATGTAAAATGATTCTTACCACCAGTCTCGGCTGTTGTCTCCTGAACATCCAACTCTGCGTGAAACTGGAGGAGACAAAATAAAAGATGTGACAGTGTGGATTCAGCAGTGTGGCACATGTAATGGTTGCTGCGACTGGTGTGTTACCAGTAGGACACTTCCTGTGTCTTGCAGCTGCTTCATGGCTGCGTGTAGATCACAGTCAGTCACATGGGGAAACTCGTCCACCCCACTGTGGATGAGGAAACATTTGAAGCCAGCCACTCCGGCGTGGATCATGGGCCGCAGTTCCAGCTATAAAAAGATTTAATTCAGTACAGCCTGGCTGAGAATGAGTTCATTTCATCCAAGCTGTTCCTCTGTAATCTTACCTACCTGGTTGCCAGGAATTACACCGCCCCAGAAAGCCGTGTCCACAAAACACTTCCCTGTCGCCTCCCGCAGCTTCTCGTGAAAATTACCCAGTGTGGTGGTTGGTGGGATGCTATTTCTGTGGAGTAAAAAAAAATTGCTTGCAACAGAAAATCTAGTTTTCCTTTGCCAAATGCATTGTTAGTTCAAGTCCATGAGTCGATGTAAATCCCTGAGCTGAGATCATCTGAGGATTTTCATGGATTTGCATCTGAAGAAATACAGAACAAAGGCAAACTTCATCTTCATGCATAAAATCAATATTGTTGTTTCTTGGTTTAATGAATGAATATAATTAATAACTGATTCATTTATAGAACAATACAACAATAATATAAAATGACTTTTTACTTTTATTCACTTTTTTTTATTCACGTTTTAAAAAACTTTCTAACTGCTAATCCCTGGTGCTAAATTATGTGAATTACTGAGGACAGAGAAACAATCTGTACATAAAGTAAAGATATATTTATAGGTTAAAAATAACAGGTCTGCATTAAAATATCACACTCTTTAACAGGCAGGTTAGTTTGCAGGAGAAAAAAAATACAAAATGTAACTCTGCATTGATGTGAGGAGGCAGTCTCCAACTTACAGTGGCATGTCTACAATGGTTGTCACCCCTCCAGCGGCAGCAGCCCTCGTGGCCGTCCAGAAACCCTCCCAGGAGGTTCGTCCTGGTTCATTCACATGAACATGGCAATCTACAATGCCTGGCATCACCACGCTATCCCCCACGTCCAACACCTACAATCACAGGTGGGTTGCGTATCTCAGAACAAATGGATCAGTCAAATATTTGAGTGCAATCAGATCAAGACTAGTAAATCAATACATTTTCCCTTTTAACCTCAAAAGTCAAACATGTCTGTCATTGTCTCTCACTGTACTGCAAAACCAAGATCAACCTAAGTCATCTTACCTCACAGCCAACAACTCCAGAGGAGTTGCTGTTTGAGAGTATCTCATGGATTTTCCCATCCTTTATGATGACAACAGCAGGGCAGACTTCACTGCCGATCAGTACCCTCTTACTCCTCACAGCACTGACCACTGCGCCCACTTCCATGTCTGTTTTTTTTTGAGTGTTTGTGAAGACAGTCCACACTCTGGTTCATCTCTGCAGATGCACCGCCCCTTTTAAATGGTCCAAAGTGCATGCATTTGTTGACTCTTCTGGTCTGTGACCTGCTACACTTCAGAAGAAATAGTGCATAGTGAGCAATATTTCACATGTAACTGCCACTCATGGATTATCTGAAGTGTGTTATGTGTCAAAATAATACCTTGCTCAAATAGTATCAGTTTATGTGATCATTATTCCTCTCTCCAGAGACCCAGTTGACACAGTATCCACACCACACATGATGTTCCCTGAGGTCCCATCAGTAGATTCACATGACAGTTGAAAAAACCGAATTATGGCCTTAATCCGACTGTTTGTCCGACTAATACCGGACCTCTCTTTATCGGAATAAAACACTCAGATAATGCGATTGGAAGCCGTTTTTCTTCTGCATGTATACGCCATAATTGGACAATGCACGTGCGCATGCTTCAACAGCAGACACGGCACAAAGTGCAGAACAGTAGCCGGCTGAACCAAGCATAAGAAAAAAGGAAAAAGGCGCTAGTGTGTGAAGTGTGTGTATAGAGAGAGAGAGAGAGAGAGAGACGGTGCTGGAGCACCCACTGTGATGTGTGTATCAAAATAGGCTATATAAAGAAATTCTATTTAAAATCAGATGCCCAGCAGCAGTGAGCACCCCCATGTAGTCAAAATGGTACGATCATTTTTTCATAACCACATTCTGCGACGATTCGATGACGAGGTTAATCGAATCAGACCTCTTCGAA